>JAXGGA010011797.1:0-41059 GCA_038373865.1 Uloborus plumipes | reverse complement strand
CCCCCCTTTGAGATATTGACACACAAATTGAATCAGCACCTGTACTCAATAGGGTCTACCTATGGACCAATTTTCGTTTGATTCCGCCGGTTACTTCCTGAGATATAGCAGTCACCCCCGCGCAGAACACTTGCGATTGCTCCACCTCCCTTGGAGATATTGACAAACAAATTGAATCAGCACCTGTACTCAATAGGGTCTACCTATGGACCAATATTCGTTTGATTCCGCCGGTTACTTCCTGAGATATAGCAATCACCCCCGCACAGAACACGTGCGATTGCTCCACCCCCCTTGGAGATATTGACAAACAAATTAAATCAGCACCTGTACTCAGTAGGGTCTACCTATGGACCAATTTTAGTTTGATTCCGCCGGTTACTTCCTGAGATATAGCACTCACTCCCGCGCAGAACACGTGCGATTGCTCCACCCCCCTTGGAGGAATTCGCTAAACAAAGTCAGGTGCACCAGTTCACATGGTGGTACATATGTGCAAAAATTTTTGTTCGATTTCATGCAGTAGTTTTTGCTCTAGCGCGGCCACAAAAATTGGTCACACACATACAGACTCACACACAGACAGACACACACACACACACACACACACACACACACACACACAGACATTTTCCAAAAATGGTCGAAATGGACTCAGCGCACCTCAAAACGTGCAAATCCGTCAAAATTCGACATTCGAAAATTTTCACGAAACCAATACTTTCTTCTATATATTAGATATAGAAGAAAGTAATAAAAATATATGACGCTTTGAAATGATGCAACGAAGTTTTCATATTATTTTTTGTTAAACTTTCAAATTTCCATTTTCTTCATTCATCGTGAAAGACAAGAAGATCGAACCAACTGAGTAAAACGACAAACTGTTTAGAGGCAATCCGCATTCATGAAAATTGGGTACCGTTTTTATGAATGAAATTTATTGTACGTTTTAAAGGGTATAAAACTCTTCTCTCGCGCAGATGGTTTCCCCGTACTCGAGGCTTGGGCAATGCCTGCCATTTCTTTTCGAAATCAATCTCGAGAAAGCACTGAGCCCCGGACCAAAGGGCCATAACCAATGAAAGTGAAGGTTTTTCTGCCTCGAACAGCAAGGAAGTTGTGTCACTAGGATGGGCTGATGTGACGGCCATTTTGTTACTTTCTTTGTTCTTCTATAATAATTATCATCAAATTTGGGAATCGAAACGTTTAGGATCAAATCCAACTCAATCTATTTTCGAAAATTTTGCAGGTGCACTGTAAAAAATTAATGATGTTTTTACAGTATAATACAGCAAATTTTATAGTAATGAGTAGTAGTTAATGAACTGTAAAAATTGCTAATTTTACAGCAATAAACTGTAAAACCACTAATTTTATAGTTTACTAGCTTAATACCCGGCGTTGCCCGGGTGCTTATTAATACAACATAGCATTCAGGGAAAAAAAGTTTGAAAGAGTTCTATTCATATGGGTATAAAATAATTTGCATCAATCTGTCTCTTAGGTACAAACTTTGAAAAAAAAACTAAACGTTTACAGTTAGTTAAACGTTTACAGAAAAATAGTCTTATCAAAAGGTGAAAATTAAAGATAAATGTTGTATGTGCACATGGAAGTGAAAAAATTGCATCAATTTCACCCGCCAAATTTAAAATATTAACTTTTCTTTATTAATTGTTCCCACCTACAAAGTAAAAATTATTATAACTCAGAAATAAATCTATTTCTCGTTCTGAAGACTTATCTCCATTACAGACGCAACTGTCGTCGCATTTCAAATTTGAAATTCAAATCCGTGGTTCTTTTTATAGTCTGTGGAGTTAGCGACAAAAACAGCCGAAATATTTCACTTCCGGATACCAGTGTGAAATTTGGTACAGAGCTTAGGTACATATATAAGAACAAAAAACCGCCGGGAGACACTTGATCAGGGGCCATGAACTCCCGTTATGACGTCATCAAGATGGCCGCTTTTACAGGTAATACGTTCGTTTAATTGCTTAAAACTCCATCATAGATTAAAATATTGCAAAACTCAAATATATCATCTGAAAGCTCTTTAAAAGAGCTATTTAGAAATATTTAATTTTTCTTTCTGAGGTCAAGGGCCCACTTGTAATGACGTCATCAAAATGGCCGCTTTTACAGGTAAATACGTTTGTTTAACTCCCCCTAAAAATCCATCATAGATTTAAATATTGCAAAACTCAACTATGTCATCTGAAAGCGCTTTAAAAGAGCTATCTAGAAAGATTTAATTTTTCTTTCTGAGGTCAAGGGCTCACCCGTGATGACGTCATCAAAATGGCCGCTTTTACAAGTAAATACGTTCGTTTAACTGCTTAAAACTCCATCATAGATTCAAATATTGCAAAACTCAAATATATCATCTGAAAGCTCTTTAAAATAGCTATTTAGAAAGATTTAATTTTTCTTTCTGAGGTCAAGGTCCCACCTGTACTGACGTCATCAAAATGGCCGCTTTTACAGGTAAATACGTTTGTTGAACTCCCCCTAAAACTTTATCATAGATTCAAATATTGCAAAACTCAAATATATCATCTAAAAGCTCTTTAAAAGAGCTATCTAGAAATATTTAATTTTTCTTTCTAAGGTCAAGGGCCCACCTGTGATGACGTCATGTGAGGCCATTTTGATGACGTCATTACAGGTGGGACCTTGACCTCAGAAAGAAAAATTAAATCTTTCTAAATAGCTCTTTTAAAGAGCTTTCAGATGATATATTTGAGTTTTACAATATTTGAATCTATGATGGAGTTTTAGGGGGAGTTAAACAAACGTATTTACCTGTAAAAGCGGCCATTTTGATGACGTCATCACAGGTGGGCCCTTGACCTTAGAAAGAAAAATTAAATCTTTCTAAATAGCTCTTTTAAAGAGCTTTCAGATGATATATATGAGTTTTGTAATATTTGAATCTATGATGGAGTTTTAAGCAGTTAAACGAACGTATTTACCTGCAAAAGCGACCATTTTGATGACGTCATCACGGGTGAACCCTTGACCTCAGAAAGAAAAATTATATCTTTATAAATAGATCTTTTAAAGCGCTTTCAGATGATATAGTTGAGTTTTGAAATATTTAAATATATGATGGAGTTTTAGGGGGAGTTAAACAAACGTATTTACCTGTAAAAGCGGCCATTTTGATGACGTCATTACAGGTGGGCCCTTGACCTCAGAAAGAAAAATTAATTTTTTCTAAATAGCTCTTTTAAAGGGCTTTCAGATGATACGTTTAAGTTTTGCAATATTTGAATCTATGATGGAGTTTTAAGGGGAGTTAAACAAACGTAGTTACCTGTAAAAGCGGCCATTTTGATGACGTCATCACAGGTGGGCCTTTGACCTTAGAAAGAAAAATTAAATCTTTGTTAATAGCTCTTTTAAAGTGCTTTCAGATGATATATTTGAGTTTTGCAATATTTGAATCTATGATGGAGTTTTAGGGGGAGTTAAACAAACGTATTTACCTGTAAAAGCGGCCATTTTGATGATGTCATTACAGGTGAGAACTCTACCTCAGAAAGAAAAATTAAATCTTTCTAAATAGCTCTTTTAAAGTGCTTTCAGATGATATATTTGAGTTTTGCAATATTTCAATCTATGATGGAGTTTTAAGCAGTTAAACGAACGTATTTACTTGTAAAAGCGGCCATTTCGATGACGTCATCACGGAATGACCTTGACCTCCGATCAAGTGTCTCCCGGCGTTTTTTTGACTTCCTATGTGAATTTAAGCCCCACATAAAATTTCAGACTGGTATCCGGAAATGAAATATGTTTGCACTAACTCCACGGACTGTGGATGAAGTCCACATGAATTATGATTGTTTTTCACTTATTTCAATGCTAAAAGGAAATAGGTGAGCCTTAAATTGAAAATTCATTACTTTAATCGTAATCATTGTTGGAAAATACTCATATTTAAAAATCTTAAATTTCATTAATTTGAATGCTAAAAGGCCTATCTCGATTACAATATAAATAGGCTAGATTCCTATAAAAGGGTCATTTTTTGACACAAATTTAAATTTGAGCTTTTTAGATTTTTTAAAAATTTCAAGACCCCGCCTATGAGAATTCTAGGGCATCAAGGAACCTCTGTGTCAAGTTTGATGAAAATCTGACGCAAACTGTGGATTTGTATAGAGAACAAGTATACATACACTCATTTTTACTTCCTTTTACGTAGTAAAGGAACTATTGTGATCACGAAAAAAATTTCACTCAAATTTCAGTCTAAATTTTGACTTTGCTCACCCCTGAATGAATGTCGCGTAGTTTTTTCGACCTGTCAGCACGTGCATATGTACCTAACAACATACAAACAGCCGAAAAATCAATTTCGACCACCCCCGAGTAAATTACGACGAGTTTTCTCGTGACGTCTGTATGTACGTATGTGCGGATGTATGTGCGGGTGTATGTGCGGATGTATGTGCGTATGTGGCTCGCATAACTCAAAAACTATATGCCGTAGAAACTTCTAGCTTGGTATGTAGGCTCTGAGGGGGGTCTAGTTGTGCACCTCCCCTTGTGATTGCATTCGAATGTTCCCAAAGGGGTCTTTTACCCCTTTTTTGGGGTAAATCAATGTTAATTTCAATACAGACTCAAGTGATATGAATTGGCGCCACCACTTGGCGACATGTCGCCAAGATTTTGGTCTCCAAGTGTTTGACGCCAACTTGGCGACAAATTTGGCGAAAAAATTATTCTTTGAATTTGGGTTCAACTTGGCGCTATTGGCGATATTTTGCGAAAAATTTACTGAATGATCTTAAAATCAGCAATATTTAGAAAAATAACCATTGTAAAATATTTTTTGCATTGTTTCGTGGTAGATTAGGGGAGTAAATATTTGAATGCTCACCTTGCTCACTCCAAGCACTTTTTTTAACACTTAAGGCAACTACTAAGAAATTTACACGTAAAAGAAAGTAGTGTGGGGTCCATACCAGATTTTTATAGATATAGATTACCATGCATTTTAGTTTTAAACTGGAACCTCTGCTGCCAGTATTATACTGTTGTTTCTAGATGTCTTTTGTTTTATTTTCAACTCTCGGCCGGACGAAGAAAATTGCTTTATACATAGGAATAAAATTTATAGGGAGAAGCGTTTTATGTCGAGGCGAATTCCCTTTTAAGGATTTTGGGGAGAACAGTGTATTTATATTTTGACATTGTTTTCTGTGTTTGAACTTGATGAGATCCATTGTTTTTCGAAGAAGCAATTGTTTGTGGCTGCGCACCGAAATCATTTGAGACTTTTACCAATTTTATATTTTAGAAATTTATTTGACGTACCAAAACATTCAGTGAAGTATTTTGAGACAGTGTAGAAGTGAGTTAAGTTCTAAAAGTTTTCAAACAATCTAGCACATTTAACGCCCCCCCCTCCCCCCCAATACATAAAAAATATAAATATATTCCTTCCGCCCCAAATTAGGCACTACATTCAGGTCAAAAGTTCTTTTTAAGTTATTTGTAACATTTAAATACTTATGAACTAAATGCTAAACCATGACTTTATTTAAACACTAGCTTATTACCCGGCTTATTATTATTTTATTGTCTTAGTTCCTTGCAACGTATCATGCTTTCAGAGTCTAGCAAGCAAAGATTTATGTCCCCAATATGGCACTTTTCACAGTCAATATGAGATAAGAGGCAGTGTACGTCGAAAATTCCTTAAAACCTTTCTAAATCTTAGAATTTTTATTTGCAATAAGAGGAGTAATCTACCCTGGGAGTTTCGAAAAACTGCCAAGTCTTTTACTTTAAATTCGAACCGCGGGAGTATTACCAAAGATTTTTGGTATTATCTCTGGAGTCTCGAAAAACTGTTAGCTCTTCAAATTCATTTTTGCTTCACTTTAAGGGCACTTTTTTAGAAACACTAATTAAATTGCTGCCATTGCTATTACTTTTGGGCATTTCATTATTTTTAAATTGTACTAGTTAATTTCCCGCTTACTACTACCGCTGGCTTATTATTATATATTTTGTTTATTAATACAACATAGCTAATTATAACTGTTTTTAACTTATTTCATGCGAAAAGGAAATAGGTGATTGTTTGTTTGTTTGTTTCAAATGGGGCTGCGTTTGGCTTCTTGCCATTTGCAGACCTAGTGCATTCCCCAAAGCGGCATCCACTCTTTCATGTGGCACCACCATCGGCGGGATACCATTGCCACAAGTATTTTTGACGCCCAGTTTCCCCACTAGATGGAGGCACCTGGGCTCTATTTGATGCGAAACTGCACTAGAAATTTAACTTTGCCAGGAGATACTATAAGCCGAACAAGTACTCGAGGGATCTTTTACATGCCGCATAATCATACGACATGAGCGCTGTCGATTTTCTGCATCATGAAAATCCACCGACTGGAGCCGGGTTCGAAACCGCGCTTTTGGGCGTAAGAGGCCACCGTCTTAACCACTATACCACTCTGTCGACAAAAATAGGTGATTGTTAAATTGATAATTCATTGTTAATCGTAATCTTTGTTGGAAAATACTCATATTTTAGTGCGTTAAATTTTATCAATTCGTATGCTTAAATGTTTATCTGTAATACTCCATATATTCAAAATTGAAAGAAAAGGGTCATTTTTAGACAAAAAATTTGAATTTTGAGCTTTCTAGATTTTTTTAAAAATTTCAAAAACCCCGCCTATGCGAATTCTAGTTCATCGAGGTACCTCTGTGCCAAAATTTGGAGAAAAATCCGACGAAAGCTGGATTTGCATAAGGAACAAACATACAAATATACATACATCCATTTATATATATATATATACCCAAGTACCACACTTCGTTTTTTAAAGGTTGTAAAATGGTTATTAACGTTGTAACAACCGCTTAAAAACATTTATAAAACGTTTAACCCTTTGATGGTTATGAACGAGTTCAGCTCGCAATCGAATCGTGCTTCATAATGCGCGCAAACGAGTTCCGCTCGGAAGCAAGATTTTGACCGAAATGGTTAGTAACGAGCACTACTCGCGTAGTGAAATTTTTCCCCAATGCGCGCTGACGAGCTGACTTCGTTCGCCATTATTATTCTGCACTGATGTATTGTACTATAAATACTTCAAGAAATTTTTAACCCTTTGACGGTTATGGAAATGAGCAGTTTCCGTTTACTTAATTCGCGCAGCATTAGGAGTAAACAGTAGTCGAAAGTGGCAGCTGTTTTCCCCCGCCATTCTTCCGAAAATGTCACCTTTCTCTGGCGATGCCGTAGATAGCTCGCCTCGCGCGTTTTTGATGGTTATGAACGAGTTCAGCTCGCAATAGAATCGTGCTTCATAATGCGCGCAAACGAGTTCCGCTCGGGAGCAAGATTTTGACCGAAATGGTTAGTAACGAGCACTACTCGCGTAGTGAAATTTTTTCCCAATGCGCGCTGACGAGCTGACTTCGTTCGCCATTATTATTCTGCACTGATGTACTGTACTATAAATTCTTTAAGAAATATTTAAAACGCGCGAGGCGAGCTATCTACGGCATCGCCAGAGAAAGGTGACATTTTCGGAAGAACGGCGGGGGAAAACAGCTGCCACTTTCGACTACTGTTTACTCCTAATGCTGCGCGAATTAAGTAAACGGAAACTGCTCATTTCCATAACCGTCAAAGGGTTAAAGGTTATTTGTGCTGCCTGGGTAGATTTATATGATAATGCAAAATATAAAAAGAAGTAAAATTATGAAATGGAAATCCGCAACCAATTAGTAAAAATTTCTGTATCTCTACAGAAAAGTTACTATTTTAGGTAAGTTTGCATGCTTATTTTGCTAATATGATAAGTGAAATTAAGTGCCTATATCAGTATACTCAAATAAAACCACTAACATAGGCAGAACAGTGAAAAAAAAAAAGCACTTTCTGCGTTGTCAATAGCTAATCATTGTTGGGACTCAAGTCAGAAATTTAAATATTTTTTTGGAAGTAACGATCATTTGCAAACCTTCTTCTGTTTAGGAGCTGGATATTTTGGAAGCTTTTTATGAACACAAAAATCTTAATAGTTTTTAACGAGCATTTTAATTTGACACATTTCTCCTATTCTTCTAAAGGGGTTCTAATTAACTTCAGATGGGTTTAAAATGTTATTATTCTTAAATTGAAATAAGAATGCATACACAACAACATTAAATCGGACAAGTTTACAATATACACGACTAAATGGAGAATCAGTAAAAAAAAAGTGATCAGTGCACTGCAAAAAGTAAGTTGTTCTTCTTACAGTATAATACGGAAAGCAGAGGTTTCAGTTTAAAACTGTAGAAGCGCAGTAATAAACTGTAAAACTAGCTATTTTACAGATTTTTACTGTAAAATTAGCAATTTTACAGTTTCTTACCATAAAACTAGGTGTATTATACTGAAAAAACAACAATATAATACTGGCAGCAGAGGTTCCAGCTTAAAACTGTAAAATGTACAGTAATAAACTGTTGAACTAGCAATTTGACAGTTTATTACTGTAAAATTAGCTGAATTATACGGTAAAAGCAACATTCGTTTTTTAGTGTAGATGGAAGTTATAAAAAATCTATAAACAAAATTCCAGAGTGACAATTTGTGCTACTTTCGTGGGAATGACCTTTATCCCCTGCGAAATTTAAAACTTCTGCAATTTTCAACTCTTTTGCTATCATCCCACTAAAACTTCCATTCTATTCTACCCCAGAAGGGTCGAATGACCAAATGACAACCCCAGCAAACAGCCCAATTCACTTAGCACAAAACAAAATGGCGTCGAATGCTTGACCGGAATTCTAGATTTCCCTGTCCGTACACCACAACGTTGGCCGCTGCCCAAATAAGTTTTATCTGCCCTTTAGAGAATGTCACTCCACATGTCCAGCTCTCTTTAGAGGATTTCGATGGGGACTTCAAGCTACGGAGAGTTTTATTTTTTTAATGCATCGTTTTTTTTTTTTCATCCTCGAGCCCCCTATTCCTTTAAAGCCCAAATTTATGGGCTTGTTTGATAGTAGACGTAACGGTCTTTGTTGTAACGGTAAAGTAGCATCGGGGAGATGATGAAAAAGGTTTGTCTAAATGATATAAATTGTCGATGTTCTTCTCGCCGTACATAAAAGTGAGGATTTTTAGGAGGCGTATCTGAAACGAGGGAATATCGGATAAAGAAAACATAAAATTGTTCGAAAACAATACATTTTGTGAAGGAATTGGTTAAGTAATAATTAACAGTGGTTTTATATCTGCAGTTCATTGATGGAAATAACTGAGTTAGCGGTGTATTGCATATAACAGCAAATTCGTGATTTTGTCTTGATAATTGAAGGGCTTGGAGGATGAAGGGACTAAGTTATATTTTGAAAAATAAGCACTCTGTACAGTGGTAAGCAATGGATACAGGTAAGCAAATAAAATTTGGTACATCAAACAGTAGATGTTCAATAGATCCATTTCGTACGCACACTAACGACAAAACCAAAAAACAAAAACGCTGCAACAGTAAAACTTGGAACTTTAATTACTCGCAATTTCTGTTTTGTCACTTAACCCCTTCATCTCCCAAGCCCTTCAATTATAAGTGCATTAGGAATAGCTTCTATGAAAATCTAATTTCAAAATATTTTTAATAAAATATGATACCTATGTATGTTTAAGTGTCATGCTTTAGATTGTTCCCGTTTTGGCTCCGAGTACATGAAATAATTTAATGAATCTTGTATATTCAGCTGATCACCTTGTCTAGTGGTCACAGCAGTCGGACCTGGATGGGGTGGTTCTGGCCTCGAATCCCGGCTCGGGCATGGATGTACTTTCCCTAGCAGCATAATCTCATCGGCCGATGATCGGATTCGATGAGTTCTCATCGGGAATTGCTCCAATATGTCTCATCGGCCAAACAGAATCCGAGCAGCAAAATCTGATGAGTTTTGCTTGAAATACGATGAGATTTGGAGCAAGAGCTTTGGATTTTATGAGCAGTGCAGTCCCGTGCCAATGAATTCAGGATCAATTTTGGATGCTCGGCTTATTTTCACCGGGAAAGTTGATCGGAAGGATATTGCTTTCCGATGAAAAGTAGCTCATCGAAAACCGTGCTCGGATACTGATCGGAACGATGTCATCGTGCGTTACGGGATCGGTTTACGAGGAGTTTGATGATCGACCGAGCAAAATCCGATGAGTTGATGCGACTTGGGTTCTCTCTTCTGTCTTTGCCCCTTTTTTCTGTGGATATTGTAGTGCTATGAATGGTTGCCTACCCTACGAACAGGTCCTTAAGGCATGTGTGTATTTTAGAAGTTGGTCTTCACTAGGGATGCACCGATTAATCGGATACTTTGTCGATTATTAATAATCGGCAAAATCTGGCCGATGAATCGGCGAAAAAATATTTTTCAAATATTATTTTTTAAAGTATACCTTCACTAAGAAACTATGATGAATAATTTTACTAACAGTAACAATAAAGCTTTTTTAAAATTAATTCTCCTACTTTGAATAAATATACATAGACAATGTTGCAACATTTTTCATGTGGCGATAGTTTTCTCCTTGGCACAGTGCTTTTAGATAACCTCTAATTTTCACAAAGAATAAAAGTCTTGAATTAAATTGTTTTTATTATTGAAAAATATGAATTTAAAGTACTCCTAAATTGGAATGTTCACCACAGACTCCCCCTCCCCCTTTTTTGAATTTTTATGTCCAATTAACATACCTAACAACGTGTTAATAATATTATTGACAATAATATGAAAATTGGTTCGAAAAAATATGATCAAATATTGAAATTATTTAGAAAATTTGGAAAATGAAAAAAAAAATCTTTTCGTAGAAATAAATTACTTACTATTTCTAAATTTGGAATTGTATAAGAGCGAAAATACAGTGATGGTAAAATTGGTTGTAGAAAAACAATCATCCTTACCATTGACTAGTAGTACCCGCACGGCGATGCCCGTGCAAAAAATGTAAAGAAAGTCAACTGAATAAATTTAAATTCACTCCACTCTCTTAAGTAAAATTATTATATTCTTTAATCCAAATGTGCACCACGACCTTTTAAAATATATTGATGACACTTTTAATGCCATTTCAGTTTGCAGTGTTCAATGCGAGGATTATTTTAGTTTTTAAAGACTTTTTTCTTCTTTTCGTGTGTGTGTGACGAACTTATTTATTTTTAGCGAAATTTATTTAGCGAAATTTAACTTTATTTTTTGGGTGTATTTTTATTTCTCACATAGTTGATGGTGTATGTGATCAGAATAAGTACTACATCCTACCAAAAAAAAAAAATCTGGTATGGACCCCACACTACTTCCTTTTACGTGTAAATTTCTTAGTAGTTGCCTTAAGTGTTAAAAAAAGTGCTTGGAGTGAGCAAGGTAACAATTCAAATATTTACTCCCCTAATCTACCACGAAACAATGCAAAAAACATTTTACAATGGTTATTTTTCTAAATATTGCTGATTTTAATATCATTTTGTGAATTTTTCGCAAAATATCGCCAATAGCGCCAAGTTGAACCCAAATTTAAAAAATAATTTTTTCGCCAAATTTGTCGCCAACTTGGCGATATGTCGCCAAGTTGGCGTCAAACACTTGGCGACCAAAAGCTTGGCGACATGTCGCCAAGTGGTGGCGCCAATTCATATCACTTGAGTCTGTATTGAAATTAACATTGATTTACACCAAAAAAGGGGTAAAAGACCCCTTTAGGAACATTCGAATGCAATCACAAGGGGAGGTGCACAACTAGACCCCCCTCAGAGCCTACATACCAAGCTAGAAGTTTCTACGGCATATAGTTTTTGAGTTATGCGAGCCACATACGCACATACATCCGCACATACATCCGCACATACGTACATACAGACGTCACGAGAAAACTCGTCGTAATTTACTCGGGGGTGGTCGAAATTGATTTTTCGGCTGTTTGTATGTTGTTAGGTACATATGCACGTGCTGACAGGTCGAAAAAACTACGCGACATTCACTCAGGGGTGAGCAAAGTCAAAATTTAGACCGAAATTTGAGTGAAATTTTTTTCGTGATCACAATACTTCCTTTACTACGTAAAAGGAAGTAAAAAAGAGAAAGAAAGAAAGTCACCTTCAGTATTACATCATATGTACATGTGTGACGGCTATCATAAGTCACGTAGTTGATGATGTGTATACTTAGGAAAGATTATGCCTTTGGTAAATACAACCCTTAGCTTCACTTCACGCATGCGTGCATAAAAATTGGTGCCCACGACGCTAATAGGAAAGCCAAGTTCAAAAATCGCAATTCTTTGCGATGCCATTTTCCCCAAGAAAGTTTAACACATGTTCCATTCCTATCCCTCAAAAAAGTAAGTTTCAAAAAATCATCCCAGTGTCGAAGAGGTGCATAATTCTGTATGTAAAAAGCTTTCACAAGCTGCAAATGGCGTGGCAACATGCAATTCTAAAATTTTTTATCATATTCTAATGTTCGAGAAGGCTTCTGGCTCTTACTGCGCCATTTTATTACCTTAATGCATTTTCCATGTGCCATCTCACCTTCGATACATCCACAGTTACAGTTAGAGTGATTTCGCATCCATCGATTTTTTTTTTCATTCCCACTTCCGTAGTCTTACGTTTTGGGATAATTTTGAAATGGAGATTTTGAAATTATACACTTCCGTGTCAGTGTCTCTTTAAAGAACATCATTCCATCTGAATAATGAAGGGACGAAAACCGATTTGCTCCGGCAACGTTTATTTTCTGCACGTTCCAAGTTTAGAATATTAGAATACTATATTTGTAATATCCTTAGATGTAGAAGTTTAATGGAAAGTGGCGTGCTTATGCAGAAAATTTATTATTTTGGTTATATTCAATTATGTTTGTGACAAGCGCAGAAACTAAGTTATTGTGTTAGTTCAGATTAAAATAATCTAAGACTGTTTTACTTTAAAAATATAATCTAGAATAAAATGTTTTTTAGTATTAGGGGTTTATCCTTGTATGGATTTGAATTTACTGCGAAGAACGTTGTGAGCTGCGCTTGATTTATTTCCTAAACTGCACATGTTTCTTTAAGCAATACGTCTTATCCTTAACGCCTTGTAAAATCAGAAAACACATACAGGTAGTTTGTTTTATGAAATTACTAGCTATACCCGCACGGTTGTGCTCGTGCAATAAAGTTAGCAAAAGAAGCTAGAGCGCATGTAAATTTTAAAGCCCACACCTCATTCAAAACATGTCATAAATCATTCGTTCCATTGAAATGTAAAGCAAACAGTTGAATAAAGTAAGTAATATTATTCATTAAAACTAAGAAAATAAAAGCAGACTTCATTTATCGGTGAAAATATTTTAATTTGATTCAATTTCGATTAGACTAGGAACACTGTAAAACAAAGTAAAAAAAAAGAAAACAAAAAAAAAAAAAAATGAAAAACGAAACACACACCAAAGGAGCTAAATGAAGTAATCGTAGTAACAAAACAAAAGTTAATTTCCGTTGAGAAAATAAATTTAATTCCGCCATATCTTTTAATTTTATTCTCAGGCTAAATAATTTAAATTGGTTTGACTTGCTCAAAGGTGAGCCTTGAATTCTGGGGCTCTAAAAACAATTATAACAGTCCTTATAATGCTCGTAGAAACTTCGAACGAACATCATTTTAAGCAGAAAATACCAAGCTTTCGAATGGCATAAAATTTGAAAACGTATGTGAAGAGAGAGAGAGAGAACGAGAGAGAGAATTTCTTCAATAATTTATCAAACTTATGTAAAAAAAATGAGTGTAAGTGGGACGATCTGGGGTTTACCTCTTTCAACTACCATTAGGTCGAAGCTGTAGTCCCTCCTATAGTTTATTTGAATTGGAAATCCAAATCATCCTATAAAAGCGGTTATTTTTCTTTTGACACCATGTTCTTGCCTCAAGGAAACAGAAGGATGTCTTACGATTGCTCTGAGGTGATGATATACTTGTTTTTTAGAATTTTTGTTTCTGTTTGCTATATGTTTTATTTTGAACCTCAAACGGATTCTGAACCTTGCGTAATCCCTCTTTCAGATTGGAAGTCTGCTCACCGGCCCCTGCAGGGGGTCCATGCAGTACGTGGTGGCGTATTCTGCAACAGTCCCGCTGTACCACCATGCAGGACATGGTGGTGCAGGACATGGTGGACCACCATGTCCTGCATGGTGAAGGAGCACACACACGCGACCAAATACACACACACACTTAGATCGCAATGTGTCATTGCGAAAAACATAGTTTTAATTCGAGGTGTGAAATTCTTTTTTTTTTTTTAATTTCCTGCTAGCAGTATCCGCACGGCGATCCCCGTGCAATAAATGTAAAGGAAGTCAACTGAATAAATTTAAATTCACTCTCCAACACTCTGAAGTAAAATTATTATATTCTTAATTCAAATGTGCTCAACGATCTTTTAAATTCCACTACAAGTCTTGTTAAAGTTTAAAACAGTTCGCCAAATCATGGCTACCTGCGATCTTAAGCGGCTAACCAGATGGGCGAAAAAGAGCGTACAAGCAGAACTTACATTTTCTGCCACATCAGTCATTTGGCGCTGATCTCCTAGGGTTCGGTGAGACTTTTTAAAGGGAAAGGTATAGTAATAACATGCGTGTAAAGACTTGATTTCTAGGAGTAAAACTGTTTCAGTCTTGATGAAAAAAAAAAACAAACTTCAAAATACATAGTGTTGTTATGTGTTCACAGTTTAAAACATTTATAAAGCACATGAAGCAATTTAAAGATTGTTTAAAAGTCATAACACATGCAGTCTTCGAAACTACATTTACGTGAAACATTACGTTGACATCTGATTTAGAAGATAGCTTTATACAGGGTGTCCACTCCAATCGTGGACCAATAGCTAATTTCTAAACCGTTAGAGATAAGCATATAGTTTATTTAGGAAAAAATCTCCAAATTACGAAAGGAATTTTGGGTCTATTCAATGTTTTTCAAAAAATCAAATTTTGAAAGAGTTACGAAATTTAAATTTTTATACAGCCCCCCAGTCCTATCAATCATATTTAGTAAAACATTCTTGACACTGTAACGTTTAAAACTAAAAAAAAATCACTCTTCTACCACAAAAATTGACCGAGTTATGACGTTTTGAAAAATCGAGATTTTGCATTGTTTCATGACGTAATCGAGAGATCGTTTAAGGTACCGTTTGCGAAATCCTTCAAAATCTTGATTTTTCAAAACGTCATAACTCGGTCAATTTTTGTCGTAGAACAGTGATTTTTTTTAAGTTTTAAACGTTACAGTGTCAAGAATGTTTTACTAAATATGATTAATGGGACTGGGGGGCTGTATAAAAATTTAAATTTCGTAACTCTTTCAAAATTTGAGTTTTTGAAAAACATTGAATAGACCCAAAATTCCTTTCGTAATTTGGAGATTTTTTCCTAAATAAACTATATGCTTATCTCTAACGGTTTAGAAATTAGCTATTGGTCCACGATTGGAGTGGACACCCTGTATATTCGAGAGACAATCATTTATTTAAAGGATTGCATTTTCCTCACTTCCGGTTTAACCAGAGTTGCAAAAAGGAAAGCTGATTCTTCTAAAATTACATTTATAGAAGCGCCGAAGAAAACGTAAAAGTTCAATTAAAATGCAGTTAGATGCAGGCCCGTCCTTAAGAATTGGGGGAGGGGAGTCAATTAAAATACAGTTTTGTATTTCAAAAACCCCCCTCCCCCGAATGGGGGGGAATTTCGAATTGGGGGAGGGGGTCAGAGGGGGGTCAATTAAAATACAGTTTTGTATTTCAAAACCCCCCCTCCCCTGAATGGGGGGAAATTCCGAATTAGGGGAGGGGGGTCAAAGGGGGGAGGTCAATTAAAATACAGTTTTGTATTTTAATTTAACCCCCTCCCCCGGATGGGATGGAAATTCCGAATTTGGGGAGGGGGATCAGAGGGGGACCCCCTCTCCCGAATAGGGGGAAATTCGGAATTGGGTGAGGGGGGTCAGAGGGGGTGAATTAAAATACAGTTTTGTATTTCAAAAACCCCCCTCCCCAGAATGGGGGGGGGGATTTCGAATTGGGGGAGGGGGTTCAATTAAAATACAGTTTTGTATTTTAATTGATCCCCTCCCCGAATGGGGGGAATTCGGAATTGGGGGAGGGGGTCAGAGGGGAGTCAATTAAAATACAGTTTTGTATTTTAATTGACCCCCCCTCCCCCGGATGGGAAGGAAATTCCGAATTGGGGGAGGGGGATCAGAGGGGGGTCAATTAAAATACAGTTTTATATTTTAATTGATCCCCTCTCCCGAATGGGGGGGAATTCGGAATTGGGGGAGGGGGGTCAGAGGGGAGTAAATTAAAATACAGTTTTGTATTTTAATTGACCTCCTCCTCCCCCGAATGGGGGGAATTCGGAATTGGGGGAGGGGGGTCAGAGGGGGTCAATTAAAATACAGCTTTGTATTTTAATTACCTCCCTCCCTCGAATGGGGGAAAATCCGAATTGGGGGAGGGGGTCAATTAAAATAGTTTTGTATTTTAATTGGCGTCCCCTCCAACGAATGGGGGGGAATTCCGAATTGGGGGAGGGGGTTCAGAGGGAGGGTCAATTAAAATACAGTTTTGTATTTTAATTGACCGCCTCCCCGAACAGGGGGGGAATTCGGAATTGTGGGAGGGTGGTCAGAGGGGGTCAATTAAAATACAGTTTTGTATTAAAAAAACCCCTCCCCAGAATGGGGGGGAAATTTCGAATTGGGGGAGGGGGTCAGAGAGGGGTCAATTAAAATAAAGTTTTGTATTTTAATTGATCCCCTCTCCCGAATGGGGAGAAATTCGGAATTGGGGGAGGGGGTCAGAGGGGGTCAATTAAAATACAGTTTTGTATTTCAAAACCCCCCTCCCCCGAATGGGGGGGTCAATTAAAATACAAAACTGTATTTTAATTGACCCCCCTCTGACCCGCTCCCCCAATTCGGAATCAACCCCCAATTCGGGGGGGGGGCAATTAAAATACAAAACTGTATTTTAATTGACCCCCCTCTGACCCCCTCCCCCAATTCGGAATTCCCCCCCCCCAATTCGGGGGAGGGGTCAATTAAAATACAAAACTGTGTTTTAATTGACCCCCCCTCTGACCCCCTCCCCCAATTCGGAATTTCCCTCCCATCCGGGGGAGGGGGCTCAATTACAATACAAAACTGTATTTTAATTGACCCTCCCGCTGAACCCCTCCCCCAATTCGGAATCCCCCCCATTCGGGGGAGGAGGGAGGTCAATTAAAATGCAAAACTGTGTTTTAATTGACCCCCTCTGACCCCCCTCCCCCAATTCGGAATTTCCCTCCTATTCAGGGGAGGGAGGTAATTGAAATACAAAACTGTATTTTAATTAACCCCCTCTGACTCCCCTCCCCCAATTCCGAATTCCCCCCATTCTGGGGACCCCCTCCCCAGAATGGTATATTAAAATACAAAAGTGTATTTTAATTGACCCCCCTCTGAACCGATCCCCCAATTCGGATTCAACCCGCAATTCGGGGGTGGGGGGGTCAATTAAAATACAAAACTGTATTTTAATTGATCCCCCCTCTGACCCCCTCCCTCAGTTCGGAATCCCCCCCAATTCGTGGAGGGGGTCAATTTAAATACAAAACTGTGTTTTAATTGACCCCCCTGACCTCCTCCCCCAATTCGGAATCCCCCCCATTCGGAGGAGGGGGGTCAATTAAAATACAAAAGTGTATTTTAATTGACCCCCCTCTGACCCCCTCCTTCAATTCGGAATCCCCCCCATCCGGAGGAGGGGGGTCGATTACAATACAAAACTGTATTTTAATTGACCCTCCCTCTGACCCCCCTATCTCAATTCGGAATCCCCCCATTAGGGGGAGGGGGTCAATTAAAATACAAAAGTGTATTTTAATTGACCCCCCTCTGACCCGCTCCCCCAATTCGGAATCAACCCCCAATTCGGGGGGGGGGGCAATTAAAATACGAAACTGTATTTTAATTGAACCCCCTCTGACCCCCTCCCCCAATTCCGAATTCCTCCATTCGGGGGAGGGGGGTCAGTTAAAATACAAAACTGTATTTTAATTGACCCCCCTCTGACCCCCCTCCCCCCAATTCCGAATTCCCCCCCATTCTGGGGAGGGGGTCAATTAAAATACAAAAGTGTATTTTAATTGACCCCCCTCTGACCCGCTCCCCCAATTCGGAATCAACCCCCAATTCGGGGGGGGCAATTAAAATACAAAACTGTATTTTAATTGACCCCCTCCTCTGACCCCCTCCCCCAATTCGGAATTCCCCCCCAATTCGGGGGAGGGGTCAATTAAAATACAAAATTGTGTTTTAATTGACCCCCTCTGACACCCCTCCCCTAATTCGGAATTTCCCTCCCATCCGGGGGAGGGGGGTCAATTACAATACAAAACTGTATTTTAATTGACCCTCCCTCTGACCCCCCCTCCCCAATTCGGAATCCCCCATTCGGGGGGAGGGGGGGTAAATTAAAATACAAAACTGTTTTAATTGACCCCCCCTCTGACCCCCCTCCTTCAATTCGGAATTTCCCTCCCATTCGGGAGAGGGAGGTAATTGAAATACAAAACTGTATTTTAATTGACACCCCTCTGACCCGCTCCCCCAATTCGGAATCAACCCCCAATTCGGGGGAGGTCAATTAAAATACAAAACTGTATTTTAATTGACCCCCCCCTCTGACCCCCTCCCCCAATTCGGAATTCCCCCCAATTCGGGGGAGGGGGTCAATTTAAATACAAAACTGTGTTCTAATTGACCCCCCCTCTGACCCCCTCCCCCAATTCGGAATCCCCCCCATTCAGAGGAGGGGGAGTTAATTAAAATACAAAAGTGTATTTTAATTGACCCCCCCCCCTCTGACCCCCTCCTTCAATTCGGAATTAAAATACAAAAAAAAGTGCCTGCGAAAAGAATGAAAATGATTTTCGTCAATACTTTGCATAAGACACTCTAAAACAACATTCAGAAGAAAAAAAAAAAAAAAAAAGAATACATGAAATTAATATGTAATCGAGTATCGTGGGATGTGTTTCGATGAATAATGCATGAACAGAAAAATCACTTGAAAGAAATAACGCGGTTTTCACTGAAAAGCAAAGCGAAATCTAGATTGTTAACACAGAAAAACGCTCAAACCAACCCTAGGAGATCAGCGCCACAAGCGGCGTCAACGGTAACTTCGCCTTGTACGAAATTTCCTTTGATCTCCGCCGCGTCTGGCTAGCCGTTTAAGATCGCAGGTAGCCATGGCCAAATAAAGTAAGTTTAAACCGCTATGTAACTTCAGGGACGAAAAAGCGTTTGTCTGGAAATGGACCTAGTGTTTCAGTTTTGCGTATAGAGTTAAGCCTTGAAAATTGACTAAATTTGAGTAATTAATATCTCCTGTTCTCATTAACGAAGAGAAACGTGACAAAACTTTTCTTTTTCAGCCAAAAAAAAAAAACTTTCCAGCAATGTATAATGTTAGGGGGTGGGGGAAAATCCACCCTCAATTAGGCGAAGTACACCTAAAATGAGACTTTGAGTACCGTGAATAAGGGTTACTTGGACCCTCGGGGGTTACTGAAGCCCAACAGTAAAATGATAAAATCTGGGTTTTGTACTAGCGTTAGAGACTGTAGAGTGCTTCTACCTAGTGGAAAAACGAAGAACTACGTGCAAGTCTTCAACTAATAAGTACCAAACCCAGATTTTATCATTTTCTGCAATGGACTTAAGTAACCCTCTAGGGTCCAAGTAACCTTATTAACGGAATTTTAAAATAACTAATTCGAAATTTAGAATTCGGCCTTCGAGGTGTAGTTCACGGGAATACGTTCGAATTTCGGGCCAAGTTTCAGGTCTGTGGGTACTGTGGGGGCTTCTAGCCATCGGTTACAAACAAACAAACAAACAGAGTCCGTCATCTTTATATATATATATATACCCAAGCAGCACAAAGGCGTTCAAAACACGTTCTGCAACACGTACAGAGCGCACCAGCCGGCACGTTCAAAACACGTTCTCGCAGCACGTGTTGTCAACGTCTATGTGTCTCATCGATCGATGGTAATATGACACGTCGAAATCTGGTGTTGACCACCTTTTTTTGTCCCAGTTTTGAACGTGGAATGATAGGTTATATTTAGGTTCTGGAAATACGTTTGTTTTCAGTGCTCCCCAGCTGAAAAAGTATACTGCGTATACCCCACTATCCGGTGGCCGCGACGTGTTTTAACCGTGACGTCACTTTTGATCCATGATCGTCGCCATCTTGCTTTTAATTATTTAATTACTTTATTTATTTAATTTAACTATTTATTATTTAATTACTTTGAATTTAATATATTCACTCCGCGGGATTCGAACGCGGGTCCCTTGCGACCAGTGGTCGGAAGTAGCGCGCTACAAGTAGCGAAACTACTGTAGTAGCTACATTTTTTAGTAGTTTGTAGTGTAGCGCACTACTTTTTAAAAAAAGTAGTGTAGTGAGTAGCGCGATACAAAAATGTTGTAGTTTGTAGCGATTTCATAAAACTACTTTCTAATGGAGCAAAAAAAAAAAAAAAAGATTCAATCGCGTCTGACTGGCGTATATCGTACACGATTTCCTTTGCGAAAGCAGTGAGAAAAATGAATCATACAAATTCGAGCTGACCTCAGGCATATCATTTTGACGCCATAAGTTCTATATGTTAGACGGCATTGGTTTCTTTGGCGTCACCATTTTCATATTCCGCCAATATTTGCATTGAATATAGTGTATGGCTGAGGAAGGAAAATTTATGAATGAGCGATAACTGAGTGTTAATGTTTTATAGCAACCGAGAATGTCATGTAAATGAATGCTTTAGCGCTCAATGCTCAATTGGATTATTGTTCCAATGTCCACCAAACATGGCAGCAATTTTAATAGAAGAGGATACAAATTTGATAGAAGATGACAATATCGAGCTGCCCTGGCCGGCGTATAATAAATACTTCACAGTTATTGAAATGATTTTCGTGCAAACTTTGCACTTTGAACAAAAAAACTTTCTGTTTCTAAGTCATCCGCATACAATTTAAAACTGCATATTGAAGTAAGTTAAGCATTTTTAGTCATGTTTCACACTTCAGATAGCTTATTTATTAATATTTCATAATGAATACTAGTACCGTTTAGTATGTTTTTCATATTTCTTTAGTTTTGCTTCTTTAGTGACGGAGTATTGAAAAATATTAAAATAATAAAAATCAATTATTAAATATTTTTGACATCATTTGACACAATTGGAAAAACGTTTTCATTTCATTTTATCGGTGGCGTATTAATAGGGATGGTGTTCAGACCGAGACCCAACTCCCCAAGGGCGTAGCCAGGACTCACGTTAGGGGGGTGCAAGCAGTGGCACCCCAATAGGAGGTCACTGTGACCTCCCAAAAAGTTCTTATCCGATACAAATTGGCTGATGAAATTTGAAAACAGTGAGACAGTATTGCAAGGCTGAACTTCATTTTATTTTATTTTTTTTCTTCAATTAATTAATTTATTCATTTTTGTGATGCCTCACGTCTCTTTTGGTAGACATAGATAAGAATGCATTTTTTTTAATCATTCAGTAAAGTTCTGAGTTTCATTCGGTAAATTAAAAATTTTCTCCTCAAAAACAGGCAAGCTTACTTATAATATTTCACCCTAAAAATTTTATTCTTCGCATACTCAGATTAAAAAAGTTGTTTTCATGCTAAAAGACAAATTTGGGTTTGGTACAAGGATCCGTGTTAGGTAAAGAATGAAGCTGATTTTCTGATGTGGCGCCAAGGACTTAAAACTTATTGGTGGGAGAGGAGGCGAAGGGGGGGGGGGAGGAGACTCTCAATGACCGACTGAAATTCCAAATTTCACCGAGTACTGAAATACGAACTTATTTGTCTGCATCAGCATGTTACAATGAAAAGCAGGAAAGGGGACAAAATCGTTTGTCAAAAAAATAAATAAAATGGGAGGTCACAGTGACCTCCCATTGACTCTGATCTAGGGGGTGCAGCTGCACCCCCCTAGCTACGCCCTTGCCAACCCCCTTGAAACTCAAAATTAAATTCCTACAATGAAAATTCAATTTTTTTTCTCATATGTTTTTGAAAAGTAGCGAAGTAGCGACTACTTTTCAAAAGTAGTGTAGCGCGCTACATTAAAAAAAAAGTAGTTGTAGCTGTAGTTAACTACATTTATAAGAAAGTAGTTGTAGTTGTAGTTCGCTACAAAAAATATGTAGTTTTTCCAACCACTGCTTGCGACTACAGCAGGAGTCGCTAACCACTATACACCACTCGATCTCAACGAGGGAGAAAAATAATACTTTAAATGGAAATTTTTTTGCAGGAGGCGCCATCTATGAAAGACTAAGGGCGTAAATCATATAATTTTATTAGTATGAATGTAATGCTTTTTTACTGAAATGCATGCAAATCTGATTAGGATCTTGGGAGAAAGAGTTGTTAAGGATAAAACTTAAAGTTTCTGCAGATATGATTCCTCTTCCCTTTCTAAAAAGCAGCAATTCACGACCTCAATTCTGAGAAATTAAGCACCTCCTTAAGCACTGAAATGACACCGTGATAATATCAGGGCTGCAGAGTCGGAGCAAAAATGGTCGACTCCGACTCCGACTCCCGACTCCTGCTTTTTTTTAAATTATTTATTTTTTTTCCCAAATGTGAAGAGGGAAAAACCCTAAACAAAGGTTGAAATATTAAGTCCATTTTTAAAAGTTTCGTTTTTATTCATGGTCGTAGCCAGGCCTCACTTTAGGGGGGGGGGAGCAAGCTGGGGTATCCCAGTTGGAGGTCATGAGTTGTGACCTCTCAAAAAGTTCAATTTGGTCATGAATTCTCGCAGGTAATTTCACCACATTTACCTCAATTCTCGGAGATCACTGTGACCTCCCAAAATGTTCATTTTCTCCAGAGCAAATGACAAGTGCCGCTCTTGTCATTTGACTCCGTACAAAACTAATCCTTTTCTTGTTAAATGGCCAGATTTTATTTTAACACAATGCATTTTTGCTGCAAATATTTTTTATTATCTTGCATAAGCCCATACATAGCAATTCGTTTCACAAAGCAGACCCGCCATTTTGAAGCCCTTTTTAATGATCCTAGATGCTTAGGATTTGGATATTGGACGCTGAAAATTTGTATCTGTTAGTTTCAAAGACATGTTTTCACCACCATAAAATTTCATCGAAATCGGAAGTGGTTGGAGTCGGAGTCGACATGTTTTTCAGCGACTCCGGCTCCGACTCCTTTAGTCCAAAATCAGTCCGACTCCGACTCTTCGACTCCGACGCCCTGGATAATATTACTGTTTTTGCACGTCAAATATCACGTTCCTTAAGCACTGAAATGACACCGTGATAATATTACTGTTTTTGCACGTCAAATATCACGTTCCTTAAGCACTGAAATGACACCGTGATAATATTACTGTTTTTGCACGTCAAATATCACGTTCCTTAAGCACTGAAATGACACCGTGATAATATTACTGTTTTTGCACGTCAAATATCACGTTCCTTAAGCACTGAAATGACACCGTGATAATATTACTGTTTTTGCACGTCAAATATCACGTTCCTTAAGCACTGAAATGACACCGTGATAATATTACTGTTTTTGCACGTCAAATATCACGTTCCTTAAGCACTGAAATGACACCGTGATAATATTACTGTTTTTGCACGTCAAATATCACGTTCCTTAAGCACTGAAATGACACCGTGATAATATTACTGTTTTTGCACGTCAAATATCACGTTCCTTAAGCACCGAAATGACACCGTGAAAATATTACTGTTTTTGCGCGTCAAATATCACGTTCTTTAAGCACTGAAATGACACCGTGATAATATTACTGTTTTTGCACGTCGAATATAACGTTCAAGGGACACTTAACACCGTTATTTGACCAATAACACCATTTTTGCACCAAATTTGAACGTTCTGGTGCTGCTGGGGTACTGCTCGACATTGAAAATGCAACACCAAGAAGGAGTGGTCAGAAATTGATGAAATTTGGTAAGAAGACAGAGACAGCATGGAACAATAAGTGATATTTATTTCAAAATAAATAAGCAAAATTTAGAGCGAGGACGGCGTCGGCTCAGTAAGAAGTAGGACCACCGCGGACAGCGATGCACGAAGAAACACGTCTAGGCATGGAGTCAATAAACCTGCGGATGGTGTCCTGAGGGATGGCACTCCATTCCCTTTCAACCATTTGCCACAGTTCGTCCTCTGAACGAGGCAGTGACAGGTTCTGCAAACGGCGTCCAATAACGTCCCACACATGTTCGATTGGTGACAAGTCAGGAGGGTGTGGAGGCCAGGAAAGCATCTGTACACCTCGTAGAGCATGTTGGTTGATTCGAGCACTGTGAGGCCGGGCGTTATCCTGTTGAAAAATTGCATTTGGCAGACCCTGAAGGTAGGGGATTGCCACCGGCCGCAGTACATTATCTACCTATCGTTGGGCCGTCATAGTGCCCCGAATACGAACTAGAGGTGATACGGAATTATATGCAATAGCGCCCCAAACCATTATGCCACGTTGTCGCGCTGTGGGGCGTTCCACAGTTACTGCCGGATTCGATCTTTCTCTACGTCGACGCCACACACGTATGCGATGACTATCGCTGGACAAAACAGAAGCGGGATTCATCTGAGAAACACTACGGTTTTGCCATTCTGCCATCCACGTCGCTCTGGTCCGGCACCATTCCAAAACGTTGGAGTCTGTGCTGTGAGGTCAATGGCAGTCTTCTTAGCGGGGCGCCGTGATTGCAGGCCACGTGCAACCAGTAGACGGGAAAATGGTTTCTGGTCGACACAGGAAACATCCAGGGTACCTTGCACGTGCTGCAGAATCGACGTACAAGTGACTTGCGGGTCCGCCACAGCTTGTCGGTGAATCCGTCGATCCAAGCGGTCTGACGTCCACTCTGGCTGCACCTGCCCCCCTCAATGTGGCTACATTTCCTCTTTCCAACCATTTCCGACACAGCCGATGCACAGTGCTTGCATCCATGTGGGTATCAGCTGCAATTTTGACGTATGGACCAACCTCCCCTTCTCAGTCCGATCACCATACCCCTTGTAAAGTCGTCTATATGCTGGAAGTGTCTTCGTTGAGGACGGCGTGGCATTTTCCTCCTATCACACGTATCCTTCGAGACAAAAAACCAAAATTTCTCCGATAATTAGTCTGGCAGAAAAAAACCAACATGAAACATAGCCCACTTTTCAACTTCATTCTCTTATATCTTACTTCACGTGCGTCGGTAAGCTGCGCATTTCATATCATTTGCATAACTCAGTGACGTGCGTCTACGGTAAAATTAGCATGAATTTCTGACCACTCCTTCTTGGTGTTGCATTTTCAATGTCGAGCAGTGTATATAGACAAAATCGTACCGAAAAACCAAACGCACTTTTTACTCCAAATGCCACAAGTTGATACCAGTTGCCGACACCAAACTCCTCACCGTTTCTTCAAGAAAATCCAAAAACCGAACTCTCCCGCCCACACACGCCCATCGCTCTCCATTAAAACTCACCCGATTCCTCGACGCCAATTAACAAAGCCTTTAATTTCCCATCACGATCACCCCTAGTGAAAGAAAGTTGATCACTGCCCCGCGATTAATCCAAGGAGATCAAGACAAGAAACCACTCCTGGGCGTCACCAGAGAGAGAGAGAGAAGCGATAGTTCTCTAATACGGACGGGCATCTATCGATCCCCTTATGACACTCTGTCGGGGATTTATTAGCCGGTGTCCATTCTTCCCGCCTTTTATATTTCGTTCTTTCTTATTTCTCTCGGCAAATATTTTCTCGGAAAAGTTGGCCGGGGAACTGAGACTTTGTACACGCCGCTGGCTAAGAGATTGATTCACGAAATCAGTCGAGCCGTTTCATAGGTCGATGGTTACTTATATGTAAACAAGTTATATATAAGGAGTATATATAAGGGATCCTTACAGATATATCAATATATATATGTATATTATATATTATATATATATATATATATATATATAATATATATATATATATGTATATATATATATATATATATATATAATATATATATAAAAAGTCCGTGTTTAGTTTTACACTACTTATAACTCAAGAAAACGGCTGTAATCGATATGGCTAAAAAAATTGGTGGGTAGGTAGCTTAGAGCCAGGAGACGGACATAGGCTATAATTTTATGTGTGTGTCAGTTTACATAAATAGAAAAAAAACTGTCTTATTGACTAAGCCTTTTTTACTACGCCTTTTTTTTGACACCTCCATGGCTGAGCGACATAAAAGCACACGTTTCTGGCAGCTACCGGTGCGCAGTAAAAACAGGTTGTAAGTTAGCGGTGCGTTTGAGTGTTTATTTGACTTTTTTCGTGAAATAAAATTATAAAACAAAACACGTTTACTTCCCTTGGACATTTTATATGTGATAAAGCTGTCCAGAAAACAATTGATCATTCCTAGGATCCCGATAATCCCAAACCGATATGCCGTTTTGAATTTTAAAAAGACTACAACTTTCCGATCCGTCTTGCATTTGTCATGACCTTTAAACAAAATCATAAGGCCCAATCCTTAAAAAGTTTTGTGGTTTTTGAATCTAGAATATCCACCGTTTTCTCCCATGGTCCAATTATATGTGGGCATGTTTTACGGGTTGGAAAGGACCATCTGTGTTGTTTTCTTTTTTTGCGCCTGATAATAAAAACAAAAAAAATGTTGTGTGCAACACAAGGTACTTTTAGTGAAGAGCAAACCTATGTACTAAAAATACAGAAAACAATAATGAAATGATTTAATGTAGGTACTTATTATTTTTTTTTTTTTTTGTATTTTTCTAATAATAAAAAAACTTAATAAAATTCAAAAAATTTTTCTTATTTATTGCCTTTTAAGGCGGAAACAGAGTTTCGCCGGGGTCAGCTAGTAATATATATATATATATATAAAATGGATGTATGTATGTATATTTGTACGTTTGTTCTTCATACAAATCCAGTTTTCGTCTGATTTTCATCAAACTAGGCACAGAGGTTCCTTGATGCACTCGAATTCAAATAGGTGGGGTTTCGAAATTAAAAAAAAAAACCTTTGTCTCAAAATAGCCATTTTCTTTCGGTTTTGAATATGTAGAGTGGTAGAGATAAGTCTTTAAGCATACAAAATGACAAAATTTAAAAATGAGTATTTTCCAACAAAAATGACGATTAACAATGAATTATCAATTTAAGACTCAACCATTTTAAATATTTTTTTTAGATCCATGTTTTTTTTTAGCACCCGGGCAACGCCGGGTAATAAGCTAGTAATTGACAATAATAACAAAAAATAAATTAATGAATATTGATTTAATGGTAGTAGTAGTAATAAGCAATAATACACATGAACTAATAAATTATGATTTAACAGTAATACTATATTAATGAGCAATAACAGACACATGAACTAAGTAATCATGATTGTATTGAAAAATAAGCAATAACAAGCACACGAACTAATAAATTATAATAATAATTAACATTATTTTTTGTACACAGCGCAATATTATAATAGAGCAAAATAGAGTAAAGTACTTATATTTTCGAGTCAGTTTCCCTAATTAACAACAAACAAAAAAACAGCAACTCTTTATTATATTAATCACGATAACAAAGTCATTAATCCTGACTCAGTAAAGACGAAAAAGAAAAGAAAAAAAAGCGCAAACTAATCCCAAACAGTTCATGGTCCTCTCAGCATCTCTCGGATGCGGAAGAGGAGAGAGTAGCGCGCGGCATCAATCAGAACTATCACCATGGCAACGGTCGCATTTTCATTTACAGGAATCGCGGCACAGATCAGACTTTTTATTTTCGCATCGGTCTCAGCGATGAGATAACAAAGCGACGGAAAAATTTTCTAGTAATTGAGTTGCAGATGGTATGTGTGTTTGGGGCCGAACTTTAACGGAAAGTCTAGACACGTAAATTAGGTTTTTAGTATATACTACTAGCTGCCAGGGCAGCTAGATTAGCTTCCTGCGGCATGCTGATGCATAACGTCCCCCCTCTCTAACTTTTACCTCATTCTGAAATTATATTATTTGATATAATTTAATGTTCATTCGATTTCAAGACATACCACGCACGTGGCCCGGCGTTGCACGGGCACTTCGTGCCCTGAAAGTAGTGAGAAAAAAAATTTAAAGAAACTACTCCCCGCCAAGGCGGCTCGCTTACAGGCGCTTCACGCCTTTACTTTTTTCCTATATAAAAAAATCATTCGAATTATTGAGATGCTTCACGCCTTCAAGATGGTGAGGAAAGTTTCAGTAAGTTCAGGTCGCTCAAAGAAAAAAAGCAGACATAGATACTCAGTTTTTAATATAAGTAGATGGCTCTTCAACAAATAAATGTTTCAAAATATTACCAGTAGCTAGCGATAAAAATTCTACGTAAGTGGTCCGCTTATGAGTTTCGTGTTTGATTTAGTTAAGCCTTCATTCAAAATTCTCATTATCATTGTTATTATACTGTTTCATAGCAACGACGGTTTGCAAGAATGGATTTCATATTTAATCATTTATTAGGCTTAATCGCTTTAAACTTGACTACTTATTAATTGATATCTTCGCTAATTAAAATCGTATAATTATATCAATTGAAACTAAAGAAGCTTGAAAAATTACCTATCTATCGGTACCTGGTTCGACTTTCAGTTCATTGGCGTTCAGGAGAAAGAAGCGTGACATAGAAAGATAGAAAGATAGTTAGAAAGATAGTTAGAAAGAAAGATAGTGAGAAAGATACTCAGTTTTTAATATAAGTAGATCATTCCGGTTTTTTTTTCCGCTACATTTATTTTTGTTTTTCACCAGCGCCATGACTCTCTCTTTTAAAACTCAATTTTACTGATGATATTTTAAAAAGGTGCGATGATCAGATTTTTATGAATAAGTAATTTCGTGGATAAGAAATCGCAGACAATGCGCGACATCCAGCTTATGAAAAGGCTGTTTAAGAAAAACTAGCTAATTACCTGGCGTTGCCCGGGTGCTTATTAATACAACATAGCTCTAAAAAATATTTAAATGCTAAAAAGAAATAGGTGAGCCTTAAATTGATAACTCATTGTTCATCGTCATCTTTGTTGGAAAATACTCAAATTTAAATTCATTAAATTTTATCGATTTGTACGCTTAAAGGTGTATCTCTGTTACTCTATATATTAAAAATTAAAAGAAAATGGCCATTTTGAGACAAAAAATTTTAATTTTGAGCTTTTTGATTTTTTAAAAATTTGAAAACAACGCCTATGTGAATTCTAGCGCATTAAGGAACTTCTGTGCCAAGTTTGATGAAAATTCGATAAAAACTATGGATTTGTATAAGGAACAAACATACAAACATACATCCATGTTTATAAAAATATATGTCATGCTGTTTTTTTAACATATTTGAGCCCCCACCCCATTTTGTCACAAAGTGTCAGCCCCCCGCCCCTTCCAAGTTTCTTTGTCACTAGGAGATCCGTGGTTGCGAGATCGGTAAGGCATTGGACTCGTAACTGGAGGGACCCAAGTCTGATGCCAGGTAGTCAAAGATCTACCGTGGTTACTAATGGTGACTGGGGCACGTTAAATGTGTTCGTGATCACAAAGTCCTCCAAGTTCCCATTCCAAATCAATACCTCCAGGCTGGGGATGACACGGTATCTGATCTGGATAAAAAAAAACAGAGCTCTCTTCAGGGCCCCATCCAACCAGCTAAACCACGTGTTGTGGTAGGTAATGGGGACCCTGGAGTGTGAGTGAGTCAACAAGAGCGTATATAGGCATTTATTTCGGGAGGGTTCCAAGCAAAACATTGTTTCTGTTCAGATGCACGTTTAAAAATAAAAAATCCTAATTGACGGGAGTCGTTTTAAACTTATTTCGAGAAGGGTGTGGGCTCTTTTGGCTCTCCCTCTTACTTATACCTTGGCTTGTTATCAGTGGCGTACATAGACTTAGGTGAGCCCCCCCCCCCAATTAAAATATAAAATATATTTTTCCCGCGTGCTATTTTTCTGGATCGTGAGCCCTCAAACATCTTGCGCCCCCTCCCCGCGCCGCGCTGGCTGCGTGTTATGCTACATTGAAAAAATAAATTATTGTGGAAATATGTTTGTATTTTAACCGAAGCATGCTTTGGTTAAAATAGCAAGTTTTAATCGACCCCAAATAACGTTCAAAAAAGTACGCTCAGTCAACTAGAAATTTACTTGCAAAGTTACAAAACTGATTTGAAAGGACCTAACGAAATGTTTTCAAAATAAATTAATGAACATTTCTGTACCTCAGAATCAGACTAACGTAAGTGGGTAAATATCAGGAAAAGTGCTAATTTAAGTCACAAATGAATTTCTCAAGTACTTCCAAATAAAAACCAAAAATTTTTCTTCTCCAATACAGTAAACTGCGTCGCACATACAATCCATGACAAAATTTTCAGGTTTTACTTTAATTTGTGACAATAGAACTCTTTTTATTGCCTCAATGTCATGTCGGCAGCGCGTCACACATTCGAATCGCAAAGTTCAGAAAGATCCTGTGGATTATAAAACATCGCAGCAGAAACGAATACAAAAGGAAATACCGTGTTTTATGTTCATCTATGACGATTAACTCTTGTGTTTAAGAAAAAATGAATTTAGATAGATAAAAAAAAAGCAATTTCTGCTTGTCACAAGTTTTCATAACATGACGAGTGAGCCAACTTCCGGATTGATAAAATCTAGAGAAAACATTTTTTGTCGCCAAAAATTACGCTGGGTGAAGCTCTAACATGTGATGTTTCAGTTCCGATAGAAAATTTTCACTTCGGCTGCATTGAATTACAGGTAAGATTTTTTCAATCTTGCCTTTTCTGTTTCTACCAAATGAAGTGTCATGTCGGCAGCGGAATTTATGACACAAAATAAAGTAATTTTTCAATTTATTTTTGCATAGTGGAAAAGAATCCTATTGTCATGGACATAATAAGGGTTTTTATTTTCGAATCTTTAATTAGGGATGTTCAGGTATCATATTGCGGGAAATTTGTCATATCGGCAGTGGTCATGTCGGCAGCGCCAAAGTAGAAGGTATTTGTTACGAAACTGAAGCTTGCGTTACCGATGTTTTTTCTTCGAGTTATGATTTTGTTGAGTTTTAAAGTACAAAGGTAGATTTAAGTGGATCGAGTTTCCTGCCAAATTTTCCCATTTTAGTAGTTTATTCATTGTTTTTTAAATGCTTCAAAAACATTAATTTTTCTGCAAAATTTGAGTTTTCAAACAAAATTATTGCCTTTTTTCACCCTCTTTTCTTTTACATCAATGTTCCGACCTTCGTTCCTAACTACTGCACCCAAAAATATAATGTTGTTTTAAAATGGAAAACTTACGAACAGTTTAGTGAAAATCTCTCTCCCCCGCCAAACTGACTGTCTTGATCTAATTTTGTTTTTTAAGATTGTGTTAAGAATTTTATTTTATTTTCATTTTTAACTATTAACCTCTTTATCTGTTTGAAAAAAACTTTGTCGCACTTATTTAGACTTTAACTAACTTTTAATTAGTCTCTAATTTTATTTATAAAACTAAAAAGCGTTCAGACTCTGAAAATATTATTATATTCTAAGTAATAATTATTTTATTTTTGAACATAAAAGGTAGTGAAAGTGTTTACTTTTGTACACTAAGTGTAAAATCTGTAATATTTGTCAGTTCGGTAGCATTCTCATTATGCCTATAACGCTCAAAGACAACCCCCCTAAAAGGGGGGTAAATGTTCACTTTGACCATACCCCGAATTTTTAAAAAATATTGTTACTAATGTGTATTTGAAATACCCAATTAATTTAATTTTCTGAGTATCTTTAAAAATTGAAATTTTCCTTGGTCAAATTGGCACTTTTCCTGATATTCACCCAAATCCATTTTCGTCACTTTTTAGTAGAGGGCGAAAACGATCGTCAGTGCATGTAAAGGATGGGACTCGCGCTCTTGTAACGCTGCCAAATAATTATGAAGTAATTTCTTCTCTAGAATAACGTTCTCATGGATTGATGCGGAATACGATTCTACATACAATGCAGCAAAAAAGTGAAAATGGCCATTTTTGGACTTACGTCGTCTGGTTCTAGATTTTACAAACTCTCAGGACTATAGTCAACGGAACAGCTATAGAACTTGGAGCGCGTTGGATTTCAACTCTTTTTTCGGTGACACCGACTGCTTCAAATTGCCCTGAAAGAAAATAGCGCAGCAAGAAATCGATTTTAAAATTCGATAAAAAATGATGATTAAATCTATTGCAAATGAAAGTGTTTAATCAAACTAAGATAGTAGAACATATTTACAGTAGTTGTAGTTCGAACACGGGAACTAATTATCTTTTTGGTGACTAGAAGTCACATCGAACTATGCATATTATGAATGCATTTTGCAATCAAGTTCAGTGGTATCTACGGGCCGAATTCAAGTGAAACACCATTGCAATCGCTACTGGAAGTCGAATTACGACAGAATAGCCATCTCGTAGCGATTGTAACGTTTCACTTGAATTCAAATTTGGGAATTTGCGATTGCATTGGTGAGTTGCGATCGTCCGTGTTTTATTTAATTCCTGCCTGAAAATAGAAAACAAGGAATCTTGCTCGAGTTCACGGTAGGGGGGAGCGTGGAAGCACTGTTGCCATTCAACATCAAATAATTTTTCACACAGCCTAAACGTTGTTTCTACCGAACTTGGCTCCTTTTTTTTACATTTATGTTTTTGTTGGGATCGATATCACCCAGTGCAAACAAATAATTACGGGAGAGAAGAAAAGGTTTAAAGTCACTGCTGAAGATTCATTACTCCAACTCCCTGCTATATTTATCGACAAAAAAGATCTACGAAAGCAAATTTTTTCAAATGGAAACCTAAATAAAATCTTTTTAACACATTCAGATTACATAACGCAAAGTGAAAACATTAATAACGATAAAACATTGAAAATTCATTTTTCAAGCAAGACTAATTAATTACTTTACTTAATTATTATTCATTAATTGATAATAATTCATTTAAATTGCTCTATTTTTTATTGTTCAGCACGGTTTTTTTTTTTTTGGAGTAAACACGTTGCAGAATTTTCAAAAAGAAAGGGTACAGAACCTCTTTCTCTTTAAGGGTAGCCCTATACATAAATCATTCCCAGGTTTTCGATTACGATAATTTCGCCCGATAACCCAATCGCATCTTTTCCATTTCTCATAATTAAATCTGTGAATACAAAACGAACCTCCCATCCCACAGATTAAATAGTACAACGGACTTTTTTCTCCCATTCTGTTCTCAACACGTTTTCACACTATGGCCCTGAATTCACAGAGGCCCTTTAATTACATTAATGGCTAATTAACAAGTCCATACTTTTTCCGTCCGCACTTAGTAATTGGGAGCAAAAAATAAGGAACAAAAAAAAAGGAAAAGTGATGAAACTAAGCCTCATCAACCATTCTCATTACTTCTCGCTCTTCCGCATCTTTGGGATGCGGCGGAGCATCCAGCTCGCATCCATCAACAACGTCTCCATGGCAACAGCGGTGCCTTTTATTAAGCGTGCCATGTGGGGATTCGGCTTTTAGTTTTGCCCTTTGTCTGCTGGGGGAGATGATAACGATATGAAGAATCACAAAGAATTCAGATGCAGATGTTCAAATTTGACCGTAATGGGTTCATGGGGGAAAGAGGGGGGGGGGGAGATGCCCGCTGTAGATTATTTCAGTTAAATCTTAGAACTTTATCGGGGGTCTCCCTGAAACATTTCTTTTCGAAGGTGAAGGAAACCTTGAAACATTTGCAATCGGTAGAAAATATTGCTGATTTTGAGAAAACATCTAAACGCATTATTTCAATTTAGAAAATGCAATGAAACTTTGTTGGAAAAATAATCAAAGATGATCAAATTTATGATTAATCAGCGAATTAAAGAAATGTTTTTCAAACTTCAATTATTGAGGTGCGTTTAGTTTTTGTTTTAATTGCATAATGTCTTATTATTTGGATTTTTAAATAAATAATTTTCTTTTTCAGAAAAAGTTTTTTTAAAACACATTTCTTTTATATGTAGTAATTTAGTTAAGATATATGCAAGTATATAGCGTAATATTACAATACGCAGAATGAAGTGGGATTACAATTTTGGAACTTGGTTTAAAGTGGCCACTAACTTTTTTGGGTTTACTGGCCACTAACCACTATCAAATTTTTTTAGTCTCAAGCTTTATCAGTCTGGAATAGGAAGTAACCGATTTGGAAGCAGATATCCTCTTATAGAAGCTAAAAGTGTCAGAAAGGCCCGAAACTGGTAGCTCATGGAAAATTACTTAACTCGCGAGAACTCGTGCTATTATGTGTAACACGAGCGTTCGTGCATGGTCGAAAACGACCCCAATGCTCTCAAAATTCCCCCTTGTTAACAAGAATGGAAAGGGTTTTAGAAAATCCCAACCACACCCTCACATTAAACAAAGACACAATTGCAGCTACCCAAAAGATTATCTGGCTATGATCTTATCTGATCTTATGCTCCTTATCTGGCTATGAAATCCCAGGAAATGGAAACAAAACTGGCTGGGGTCGTTTTCGACCCCGCGCGAGCTCTCACGAGATAATAGTATCCATTTTACAGGATATCTGCCTCCGGTTACTCCTTATTCCAGACTGATAAGTCCATAATAAGGACGAAACTGCGGTCTCCGGGAGGAATAACCGAGCTGCCGGTGCATATATTTCCGCCTTAGCCCTGGTTTGGGGGAGGTAACATACTGCTTAAGTAGGTACTGATTTAGAGAAGGAATACTTGATACGTAAATGGTTTAGATTAATATTTTAGCACCCTAAAATTTCTGAAAAGTGCTGTATAAATCATCAGTTTCAATGATTAATGAAAAAATATTCATATGTAGCTACTAACTTGGGAAAAAAATTTCGACCTAAGGCGTAAATACTGTTATTAATTTGGGACGGAGGTAGTTTTTTTTGGTGTTTTTTTTTCAAGTGAACTTAAATGAATGTTGTTTTTACAGTATAATACAGCTAATTTTATGGTAATTGTTGCGGTGGTATTGAAAAAGATGAAAGGAATGAATGAAAACATTTAAACATTGTGCGTTGTGTAAAAACATGTTAAGGGTGATGCATGAATAAAACCAATAATGATGAAACAAAGTTTTTGACTTACCGAACTCTTTTATTCACATCACACACAGAATGAAATTAAATGAAGACATAGAAAGATTCACAGATGGTTTCCAGTATGATGCAGTTGTATTTCTATCAGTTCAATATTAGTTCATATCAGATAGAGTTCCTCGTGGCCCAAATTAGGCCTATCGGATATCGATCACTGGAGACCTAATTTTTTTTTAAATCCCTATACATCCATCATTCAGTCTGGAGCACAAAAAGAATCATATGGTCTTGAGTAAATAGTTGAGCACAATTTCGATGTAATTGCAATTATTTTTGCATTCTATCGCAGAAATTTTTTCTTACGCCTCTTCCAAACACATCTTAGCTTTTCGAGGGGGGAGAGAGCGCACACAACACCAACACCTTCCATCTTAGCTACTCCGCAAAAAAAAACGGGGGAGAAAAAAAGATGACTTGCAAGATTCTTTCTGGAGAGAGACCGTCCTGGATTCCCATTGGCTCTTTTCCCCAGACAAGAGCCAGTCTCGAACTCAGATGGTGGTTGACAAGCCATACAGATGAAAACAGCGTCTCACCTCTTCAAAACTCCGGCAGCAAAGGAAGAAGTGAAGTGGCTCAGCCGAGAGGAATGACCGCTGCTGAAGTGAAGGCATCTGCGATGTTTGTTTACATGGGGAAGGTGCACTGCAAGGGTTTGTTGCCGTGTGTTGGCGTAGGATTAATGAGGAATGTGAAAGTCTTATTTTCACATCTCTACCCCCCGGCAGAGAAAAAGTGGCGTGTAACGTATGCATATATGTGTGATGAAATCAATTTTCAAATGGACCAAAAACAATCATTATCATAACATAATTTAAAAAATTGGTAAGTCAAAATCAAAACATTATTGAAACACAATCTGAAAATTTGGTAAGTCAAAATCAAAACATTATTGAAACACAATCTGAAAATTTGGTAAGTCAAAATCAAAACATTAATGAAACACAATCTGAAAATTTGGTAAGTCAAAATCAAAACATTATTGAAACACAATCTGAAATTTGGTAAGTCAAAATCAAAACATTATTGAAACACAATCTGAAAATTTGGTAAGTCAAAATCAAAACATTATTGGTTCACCTCAGCCTTTTCAAGAATCACCTCAGATCCAAAGAAGAATGATCAACCAAATTTTTTTTTTTTTTTTTTTTTTACCAAATATGAATCATTAATTTATAAATTTCAAAGAAAAACTGCTTTTACTCTCTCATAATAGCAATGAACACGTTTTTTCCTTTTTGAATTACTACAGTATGTACACATGATAGATAAAATTGAAGCAATTGTCTAAAATAACTCTTAGCAGTACCAGCCTAACTAAAAATTACAATTCTGAGGTCGCGAGTCTCAGAAATAAAGACATTCAACTTATTATTTCACCACATGTAATACACAATTGAGCAAAACAACAGCAAGAAATTCAAACTTCATTACAATACATATTTCAATTTTATTCAAACTCTTCTCTTCTCTCTTTCTTTTTTTTTTTTTTTCTTTTTTTTTTTTTTTTGAATTAATTAGCACTAAAAATTTTACTAAAATGCAGTTTGATTGGCTTCTCGGTTGAATCATTAACATTTTGAACCAGATAGTTGTTATTTCTAAATTTTTTGGTTATGAAATAAGGGCCTTTATACTTTGGCATAAAAACATATGGCTTGTGAAAATTTTTTATGAAGACCCTATCGCCATCCTTAAATTCAGTGACTTTTCTGCCTTTGAGTTGACTTTTGTGCTGATCAAAAAACTTTGCTTCATTTTCAACAACTAAGGCTTTATTTTCCTTAGAGGATTCATTAATTTGTTTGATATATTTGTCGTATTGAGGGCCTACAATTGGATCAGAAAAAATATTCATAGGAGTATTAATTTCCCTACCGAAAAATAGTTGGGCAGGAGAAAAATTGGTAACGCTATGAACACTGGCATTGTAGTGCAGTTTAAACAATAGAAGTTTCTGAGACCATTCGAAGGTATTTTCTGAAATAGATGCTATTGACTCCTTTAAAATTCGGTGGCACCTTTCCACCAAGCCGTTCGTCGAAGGTAAATAAATGGATGATTTCCTATGATCTATATTTAAACTCTTGAAAAATGACTCGATTTCGTCCGAAATGAAGTTCTTAGCATTGTCGGAAAGAATTACTTTGGGAATACCATAGCTTGAAAAATAATCATTCAGACACCTAATAATTACAGATGATGTTATACTGCTTAGGGCATAAGTTTCCAAAAATCTTGAATACTGATCCAGAATTGTTAAAATAAAAAATTTCCCATCTGTGGAACGACACAATTTCCCCACACAATCTATTGAAAGACTCTGTCCACTAACCAATCCAGATTTTGAAATGAATTCAGGTTTTGATTTATTTGGTTTGGGCTTGTTAGCTAAACAACTCTCACAAGACTTACAGTATTAATACCCCAGCACGAACCTTTTCAAAAAATTTAAAAACATAGCTTTTTGTCACGGCACCATTTTAATGTTGCGGTGGTATTGAAAAAGATAAAAGGAATGAATGAAAACATTTAAACATTGTGCGTTGTGTAAAACCATGTTAAGGGTGATGCATGAATAAAACCAATAATGATGAAACAAAGTTTTTGACTTACCGTACTTGTTTATTCACATCTCACACAAAATGAATTTATATGAAGAAACAGAATGATTACAGATGATCTCCAGTATGATGCAGTTGGCTATTCAGTTCGATAGTTCATAATTAATAATTTTTCCATAGAGTTCCTCGTGGCCAAGATTAGGCCTATCGGATATTAATAACTGAAGTCCTAATTTTTGAATCCAGCAACATCCAGGATTCATTCTGTAGCACAAAAGAATAATATGGTCTTGAGTAAATAGTAGATCACCGTTTTCGGTGTAGTTGAAATTATTTTTATATTCTATCGCAGGAAGTTTTTTCTTACGCCTCTTCCAAACACATCTTAACTTTCCGAGGGGGAGAGAGCGCACACAACACCAACACCTTCCATCTTAGCAACTCCGCAAAAACGGGGGAGAAAAAGAAGATGACTTGCAATATTCTTTCTGGAGAGAGACCGTCCTGTATTCCCATTGGCTCTTTTCCCCAGACAAGAGCCAGTCTCGAACTCAGATGGTGGTTGACAAGCCATACAGATGAAAACAGCGTCTCACCTCTTCAAAACTCCGGCAGCAAAAAGAAGAAGTGAAGATACACAGCCTAGAGGAATGACTGCTGCTGAAGTGAAGACATCTGCGATGTTTGTTTACATGGGGAAGGTGCACTGCAAGGGTTTGTTGCCGTGTGTTGGTTGGCGTAGGATTAATGAGGAATGTGAAAGTCTTTCTTTCACAGTAATAAACTGTAAAAATTGCTAATTTTGCAGTTTCTTACTGTGCAATTTACAGTTTTAAACTGGAACCTCTGCTGCCAGTGTTATACTCTGTTGTTTTTACAGTATAATATAGATAAATTTTACGGCAATAAACAGTAAACTTTCTAACTTTACAGTAAGAAACTGTAAAATGGCTAGCTTTACACTTTATTACTGGACATTTTACAGTTTTAAATTGGATCTTCTGCTGCCAGTTAAAACAACAGTTATACTGTAAAAACAACAGTTCATTTTAAGCAGTGTCTGTACAAGGGCACCAAGCTGGTTTGAAGTGCTCAGTAGCACATTGCTCAAAAAATCTGGTATGGACCCCACACTACTTCCTTTTACGTGTAAATTTCTTAGTAGTTGCCTTAAGTGTTAAAAAAAGTGCTTGGAGTGAGCAAGATAACAATTCAAATATTTACCCCCTAATCTGCCACGAAACAATGCAAAAAGTATTTTACAATGGTTAATTTTCTAAAAATTGCTGATTTTAATATCATTCAGTGAATTTTTCGCAAAATATCGCCAATAGCGCCAAGTTGAACCCAAATTCAAAAAATAATTTTTTCGCCAAATTTGTCGCCAACTTGGCGATATGTCGCCAAGTTGGCGTCAAACACTTGGCGACCAAAAGCTTGGCGACATATCGCCAAGTGGTCGCGCCAATTCATATCACTTGAGTCTGCATTGAAATTAACACTGATTTACCCCAAAAAAGGGGTAAAACACCCCTTGGGAACATTCGAATGCAACCACAAGGGGAGGTGCACAACTAGACCATCCTCAGAGCCTACATACCAAGCTAGAAGCTTCTACGGCATATAGTTTTTGAGTTATGCGACACACATACGCACATACATCCGCACATACGTACATACAGACGTCACGAGAAAACTCGTCGTAATTAACTCGGGGGTGGTTGAAAAGGATTTTTCGGCTGCTTATATGTTGGTAGGTACATATGCACGTGCTGACAGGTCAAAAAAACTACTGAACATTCATTCGGGGGTGAGCAAAATCAAAATTTAGACTCAAATTTGAGTGATTTTTTTTTCGCGATCACAATACTTCCTTTACTACGTAAAAGGAAGTAAAAATACTGTTTGAAAGAATTCCAATATCAAAATGCTCCGAGTGTATGTATAAAGTATCTTTCTTCTATATTCAGAAAATAAATTTTCGAATATGACATTCGCAAATGTGATGAAAGTTTAGCGAAAGAACACGGAAAACGAGAAACTCATATTCGATGAAGTAAAGAATTTGGAAATCCTCGCATGTGAGTTGTTTTTCGTCATGAATATCGGCGGAGATTATGAATTTCAGATCACACGATATCGGGAGAAAATGTCGACGATGCGCAAGAAATATGAATGGAATCATTTAGAATGAATAAAATATGTCCAGAAAACACTGCGTCCGAGGCATCGAATCATGTTACCATGGCAACGCAAGTGATGGATGTATTTCTTCGAAAATCTAGTTCTCAAGAAACTGAAAGTTTCTGAGAAATCTCGACCTGGTGGGTAGGAGGGGGAGGATATATTTTGTCATGATGAGATTTCATAAATGTGAGGGGAGAACGTCGGGACGTTATTAGAATCTAAATTTTGAGTTTTGGACTAAATAAATGATTCAATTTTCCGTGAGTATTTGGTGTTGTTTAACTTTAGGACTGACATCTATCAGACGTCTACACTGCAAATAATGAATTGTTGTTTTTACAGTATAATACTGGCAGCCGAGGTTCCAATTTGAAGCTGCAAAATACACAATAAGAAACTGTAAAGCTAGCAATTTTACAGTTTCTTCCTATAAAATTTGTAATTTTACAGTTTATTATTGCCGTAAAATTTAGCTGAATTGTACTGTAAAAACAACAGTATAATACTGGCAGCAGAGGTGTAGTTTAAAACTATAAAATGCACGGTAATAAACTAAAATTAGCAATTATACAGTTTATTACTCTAAAATTAGCAATTTTTCAGTTTAGTACTGTAAAATTCGCAATTTTTACAGTTTATTACCATAAAACTAGCTGTGTTATACTGTAAAAACAACATTTATGTTTTACAGTGTGTGTGCATGGAACTAAACTTTTATATGCACAATTGTTTATCTAGTTCCATGTTATGAGCAATTCTCTGTAAACTCGTGATTGGCTGTCCAGACCGAGTATTTTAAAAATCTAATAAAGTGCAATAAAGTAATTATCGCTCTTAATACAAGTAAAGCATTAATACTATGTAGCGCAATTGAATTAAGAGCGATAACAATTTGTTTTTGTGTAGAAATTATCTAAGCACCAA
>JAXGGA010011796.1:0-41061 GCA_038373865.1 Uloborus plumipes | reverse complement strand
CAGAGAACAAATTCTCTTGATGTGCTTTTCAAGATATTAGTGCTATAGTCATTCCAAAATGTCCATTAAAATGTAAAAAAATCGCCAAATAAATTAATTTGACCATCTAAACTCATCAAAAGTTTTGATGGAACTATCGTTCCAAAATCGCCATTTATCGCTCTGCGGTGCCAGTGTCGTTTCATAGTTAATTAGTATTTAGAATCAATTAAAATGAAAAATAATTCGCTAACTAATTAAAATAAGCCGTTAAAATGCAGAATAAACCAAAAAACCGAACGAGCTATTAAATAACGTTAAAATATACTAAAATAGAATTGAATGCCAAATTGTAAAATGGTCGCCAACAAATTAACTTTTAATTTTGTCTTTTATTATCTGATTTGTTATTAATATTAGTTGCCATAAAATTCGACAGATGTCGCTGGACAAGGACTACCGTTTTTATCCCAAGGATTTTGATCAAATGAAGCAGCCTGTATAAAACGCTATCTAGTGAAGCCTTGGTACGGGGGACCCTGGAGTGTGAAATGAAATGACCCTATTAACCACATGACAACAACAATAAACTTTGTAGAAATCTTTACATCTTACCTCTATCCTATTAATGTTGTTTATTCTTGTTTGTTTCAGATTCTACCTTTATTTTATGCTGCTTATTCCATACTGTGCCTTTTCATGGTTGTTGGTTTCGTAGCCTCCCTACTGTATATAATACACATCATGATTATGGTCGTACTTCATGTGATTGGAAGGAAGCACATTTGTTATTTGTTCACAGTTGTCGCTTTGTTGATTTTACATAGTACTTACATCACAGACATAAAAGTATGTAGTTTGTATTATAATTGATTTTGTGTCATAAATAATGCAATAATATTTTTTTTAATTTAATAACTAGTTACTGAAATTACCTAGTGTGGAATTTTATTTCTATTACATTAAAATGAAGAGAACTTTACAAAATGTGCTATGTTTATGAGTAGCTATAAAATAACGTTGGTCCATCCTGTAAAGTAATATTGAAAAGAAAAGGAATTTATAATGTAATCACAGTTTGGGTTAGTCATTTTTCTGGAAAACTAGTATTTTTGCCAGGCATGCAACCAAAACTGGGAAAAACGCAGTAAAAAATGGCAAAATCTTATTGTACAAAAGAGCAATATAATTTTGTACATAGTCCAGTTGAGTCATTAATCAGAATATTGATTAGGTTTTTCATTAGTATCAATTTGATTGTTAAAATAATTTGAAATAATACAAGAAAAATGTTAGAGATGTATAATGTCTCAAAACTTGTTTTTTATAATGCATTCTAAAAAAAGAGATGTGCTACTGAAGGATGTTGGACAGAATTTCCCTGAATTTAAATGAGACTGAACTATTTTATGTGTGATTTTCAATAGTAAAGTTAAAAGTTCAATTCCAATTTTATTGACTTTTTTTTTTTTTTTTTTTTCATATTTATACTGCATACTAATCATAGTTTTTCTCTTCAAATTTCTATTCTAAAAGCATGGTCAAGTTGGTATTACTTCTCTTTTAAACTTTAACTGATCAAGAATTATTATGTTATTCAGTTGTTGTGATTTTTGTTTAATAACTTAAACCAAGGCTTCATTAGATATTGTTTTAGACAGGCTGTATCATTACTCATAGGGATGCACCGAGTACTCGGTAAATATTCGGTACTCGGCCAAATTTGGATCAGGTACTCAGCCGGTACCGAGTAGTTGTAAAAAATTGAATAGTTCAGGACACATTTTTCAATAATTAAACATATGCAAATATATATATATTGGAGGAACAAATTATGGGTATACTGCCATCTAGTGAGACATTTTTAAGTTAATTTTGAAAAGATTGAAGTTTGTAATGCTTCAGTAGAGTAAATCTTTATTTTAATATCCCCAAAAGCTTTTAAAAATTATTCAAGTTTCGAGAATTAGAACTAATCAATAATAGGATTAGTATAGTTCCAACTTAATTTATACTTTATATTTATTCATTTAATGTAGTTTCATTTTAAAAATAACTTTTTTCTAAAATTTTTGACAAAATAAATGAAATATTTTAAACAATGCATAAGTTAAATTCAGTGGGATTTTTGTTCAAAGAACTATCATATAGATGTCCATTCCAATGATTAGTTCATATGTCAGGGTACGAATTTACTGCTGGTCCACCAGTAAAACTTGCCTCGAATCACCATAAAAATAATAAACAATCCAAGGACCACCATTTTTTTAAGAAAAAAAAAATGCAGTTAATAATTTAAGGGGGACCAGTGAAGTCTGTTTAACATACTTCTGTTCACTGGTCGAGAAGACCAGTAAAATTTTGTAATGATTTCTAACCCTGTACCGCTGTATGTCAATGATTTTTTAAAAAACAATTGGTACTCGGTACTCGGCCGAGTAGTGAAAGGCCGAGTACTTGGTACTCGGCTACTCAGCCAAAGTGCTACTCGTGCATCCCTAATTACTCAAAACATCAGTGGTGAAGATTTGCCCGCTAAAGAGCCCTGACGTATTAAATGTCAGGTGCTGATTATTTATTCATGCTGACGATTAAATAACGTTAAAATATACTAAAATAGAATTGAATGCCAAATTGTAAAATTGTCACCCACAAATTAACTTTTAATTTTGTCTTTTATTAACTGATTTGTATATAATGTTACCATAAAATTCGATAGATGTCGCTGGACAATTACCACTGTTTTTATCCCAAGGATTTTGATCAAGTGAAACAGCCTATATAAGACGTGCTATCTAGTGAAGCCTTGCTTAAACCATTAGTTCCCAACCTTTTGGAGCCCGTTGCAACCTCTAGAGGTTGACTGACGTTTTTTGCTCATCAAACAACCACCTCACTTAACAAAGCTTCCCACCTAACATGACTGAAACCAAGTTAAAAGAACTATCCATACTGGTGAGAAGTTGACATTGGGGGTTGGATATTTGCGGAAGTTGTTGTGATGAAGATGAAAACAGCGAAAATAGTAGTTTGGCACAAACTTGGCAGGCAAACTAGATATAACTTTTTAAGGCTGAGGGTTTTGGAATTTAGGATGACGGTGCTCATTTTTGTCGGAAATAGTTTTTAAGGTTTTCTTGGCGGAGATTTTTTTACAACAGGGTTGTTTTTGATGAGATTATTTGTACGAAATCTCTACTTTTTAATATCATAAATATAAATTCTTTTAAAGTGCATTCAAACTGTTAGATATTTTACGTTTCATTAAAATAAACAACTATTCCTTTTCAGGCACACCATTTTCAAACAGAGTCGCATTCATTTGTTTTTGAAGTTGCATTTGGTTGGTTGCTGATTAAGTGTTTGAGCTTTGCTGTAGATGGCATCGAATCTGGGTCGAACAAATACATCACCATTCAGGAACTTTCAATAGTTATTTCATACTGTTTTTACTTGCCTACTGTTTTCACAGGACCCATTTTGTGCTACAGCTCTTTTAAAGAACAGGCAAGATAATCCTTTTGTATTTATTTTCCTCAATATTCTCTTATTATTATTATTTGACAAATTATGACTAGAGCTTTTGGCATTGATTAAGTATTTTGTTAGATTAATAATTTGAAAGTGTCTTCAAATTATTGTCTGTTACATTCTTCCTGAAAAAAATAGATAAAAAGTATTGAGTAAACAAGTGCAAGGATGTGCCAACTGCTCCAATTGCGCCAATCACCAATACTGAGCCTAGCTGCTATGAAGATCGCAAAATGTTCTTTTCTGCTCCAAATCAAGCAAACTTGAGCCAAAAAATGCAGTTTTCCATTAAATATTAAAGTTCATCCAGCATATTTGGCAGTTTTTGCAGGTTAGGTATAAAATTTATACATTTCAGCTATTTTTTACAATGTTTTGACTTAGTTTCGAGTTTTTATGCATTTAAAAATACGATTGCATCCACTTTTCCAAAACAGGATCAATAATGAACTCACATTTTTCTGTATTCAGTAAGTCATCACTGTAAAAAAAGAAAACAAAGGCCAATGTGAAATATACGCGGATAAACTGAACTGTGAATAATCAGTAGTTTAATTTCCTTTTTTATTAATTTCCATGCTTAAAGTTTATTTATTATTATAATCATGTTTATTCTTATTATTTGTCTTTAAACAATGAGGACATTAATGTTTTCCAGGTAACGCAGGTCAACCAACAGTTCTCAGCAAAGCAATATAGAAGCAAAGTTTTTCATCTTCTCTATTTCTTTCTATGGTATTTGCTGTTTGAGTTGCTTCTTCACTTTGTGTATTCCTCTGCTGTACAGTACCATCCTGAGCTGTGCTCAACCTTCAGTAGCTGGGCCCTATGTGGGCTGGGATACGCTTTACCAATGATGTTTTTCCTGAAATATTTCATCATTTATGGGATAACAGCAAGAATTGCTCAATTGGAGAATATTGAATGCCCACCTCCACCTCGATGCATTACAGCTATTCATTCGTCATCCTTCCTTTATCGGTGAGTTTTAGATATTACCCACTGCTTAAGAATTAGTCAAGAAGATAAGTTTTAAATCTTCCGACTTGTGTCTGGCAGTCCCGTCATTTCTAAATTCTCCTGAGGAGGATCAGAGTGTATGGACTCGAAGCATTGTATCAAATTAAGAAAGAAAAATTTTTCCAAAGACAAAGGAGTTAATTACCCCCTCCTGACCCCCTAATTGATTGGTCTGGTCACTAGCCTCCTGAAATGCCTTGGATGTGAACTGGTTTTCGCTATGTTCCACTTGCACTGCATGCAATATTAAAGATTTCGTACAGTCAGACACTAGCTCTCTGGGTCTCTTTAAACAACCTCTTTGAATGTTCTTTACTTAATTTCATTTTTCTGAGAACTTCTAGGAACATAAACCTGATCCAGCCTAGACCTGAATTAGAAGCAACAACAACAACACACGTCATCTATCATTGAACCTTCTTTGATTGCTTTTATGACAACTTCCAAGCTAACAAAAATTTGTAGCCTATAAGCCCTGTGACAGAAAGCTGCCGACACGGCGACATTGTCGCAGAATCAGGAAGACAGTGTGCAGAAAGATTTTTATGATTGGGAGCAAAAAAAAAAAGGCTAATAAAAAAAATATAAAACAGCCACCAGAAAAAAAACATGAATCTATAGTATTAATGTGAACATTTTTATAAATATAAACACCTCGTGTTACTGTAAGAGGGTTGCATATATATTATATATTTATTATTGAAGAATATTCTAGTGTTGCAGAAAGAAACTGGTTCTAGAAAATTTGTCGCAGAAAGCTGAAAAAAATTCTGCCACAGGGCCTATAAACTTGGCTGAAACCATCTATTGGTACCTCTCTGAAAGACAATATTCCTGTTAATGTCTGTGGGTTACATATGCACTTGAATTTAAAAAAAAAAAAAACTGGGAAACTCAGCAACTACATGACATTTTGCCGTCTATTATTTCAGCGCAGCTCAAATTTATGGATTATTGTCAGGGGGATCTGACTTAAGGCCGGACCTCACGAATGTGTCTGATGGTATAACAAGAATAAGGAAAAATTAAGTTAAATCATTTCTATTAATTTATACGTTAAGTTTTACAAAAAAATAATTACAATCTCTCGAGGAGAATCCAGCCTTTTACATTGCAGAAAAATATGAACAAGAAACAATCTTACAATAGGTCCGGTGCCACCAACCAAAAAGTCCTCAACTGATATTCCACTAAGAAAAGGTCTGAGGACGGGACTTGAAACAAACATCTAGTGAAGCAGGCAACTCCAGGACGTCAGGAAATTGCAGCATCCTACCAGACATCAGTGGTTCAGCAAACTCCAGGAAATGGACTCGGCCATCATCGGCACCGGCCACCGGTGGCCAACACAGGATCCGAAGTGATCGTCAGTCGTTGAACAAGCCGGGAGGAAAGAGAGTACGATCCTTTCAATTCGTCTTCTTTTATTTCATTGGAACGTCATCCTATTTGCATATTTTACTCAACGAGGTGATGAAACTCTTAAAAAATAATCAATTCTTTAGGTTGGCAACACCGAAAATAAAAATGCGATGGCACCAGAAATAACTTAACTGTAAGTTTAATCTACACAACCGCCAGGTTTGTGTACATTGTAGCCAATGACGTCAAAAGTGGAGTATGAAGTATCGGGAGGTTTGCATAACTGAGTGTCGCCTCGAAAGCAAGACAGCCACCCCCCCCCCTCATACAGTTAAATAAGTAAGTAAACAAAATTATTCTCCAGCACTGGGAGGCAAGAACAAAAGTAAAGAATGTTCTTAAATTCTAACAATTATCTTGTAATTTAACAGAAAACATGCTAAGCAATTTTTCTCTAGTTTCTGTCACTTTAAAATTATTAAGATCATTGTCATTTGCATGAGAAGTTACTGTGTCAGCAAATAACTTCAACCACTGGCAGATTTATAGGTTTGCGTGCCCATTGCAATACATTTTTGGAGGCCTCTGTGTCTATTATGGAATTATAAAAAATGTTTATCATGTGCATTTTTGAATCCCATTCAAAGGGCTACGGTCATGGAGACCCCTCACAATTGTAACATATTAAATCGTCCACTGACTTTAACAAAATACCTGTTTATAATCATTTTCTATTATGTTTTCACTTCAATTTGCGTAAAAAGAGGCATTTTCATTTTTTAATGAGAATGTAAACAATTACAGCAAATGTCAGTTTTTTAAATCAAGGCAAGTAAATGACGATAAATAAACATAGCATAAGCACTTAAACTACATCCTGATCCCAAAATTGTATTTAAAATTATCCTGCATTGGTCATTTTTCTTTTGTTCAACCTCATATAACTTAGTTTATTGTGTTGATTTCTACATTGAATTGTAAAATTTGTATTATCAAACTATTAATCTTTTTTCTTTCAGGCACTTTGATCGTGGATTATACTTTTGGATTTTACGGTATGTTCTGTTTTAATTTCCCAAAATTTAAATTATGCAGTGAAATCCTGTTACAACAAATACGAATAAGCAAAATGTATCCATTTCAACAAAATAAATTTTCAGTAAATTCTTCACTGCGAAATTCCTCTTTACCACGAACAAAATTAGCAGTCTATTGAAGTTTGTTATAACAAGATTTCACTGTAGTATTTTTTTTTTTTTGGCTGCTAATTCTCGTTATGAAATTTATTTCCTGTGCTTCGACTTTTTTTTTAAATCCGTGCAAGTTTACTCATGATCATTAACCTGTTTACACTGGTGTGCGAAACTTAAGCAACAATGCCAATTTTAAGCAGAGAACTATAAAATTGCAGAAAATGAGTTCTTGCAATCAGTAAAATGAAAACCCAGTTCAGAAGACGAGTGACGATACATTGGCAATGGTCAAGAACAAGATGTCTCAGATGATTTCTTGTGGAGTTATGCCAAAAAAGACACCTGTTGCTTAAGTTTTGCACACCAGTGAAGTAAAGAAAGTTTTATCAAATCAATTGTGAAATTGTGTCTATGACTATCCTTTGCACTTTTGAGAGTTTTTCTTTTTAAATTTCGGTTTGTGCATTTTAATAAAGTTCTTTTTTTCTTCAGAACAGAAAGGGGAGTAGGATTTTCGTTGGATTCTTATCATAATGAGTAATGCAACAAATTCTATTTTCTACAGGAGCATAAATAGGATTTTCATATTGTTCTCAGAGGTTTTTTCCCTAAATAATGTCACACTTTTTTTAAACATATTTTCCACAATATATGTTTATAATGTGCTTAGAGAGGAAATGATAGAATTTTAATTAGAGTTGTTTTGCAACACAGCTGTAGTTGGAATTCCGTGTCCAGAAGGGATTAATGTGCTAAATATGTTTATTAGCTAAATGCTATTTTTTTAAATCTTTTCAGTTGGGCTTATTGTAGAAATATCATTAGGTATGAAAGGTTTTTTTAATGTGTCATTATCATTTAAATCTGTGTTATCGAAAAGAAAGAAGTACTTTATGTTTTGTGAATATCACTAAGCTAATTTTTGTTATGTTGTAAGAAATAAAAAGCAATTGAATTTTATTTTTCAGCTACTTGTATCACCCCATCATTAAAGGAAGTTGGAGTGCTTTCAGAAAATTATGTGGTCTCTTCATATCGTTTGCATTTGTTTGCATGTGGCATGGAATGGAGAAACCAGTATGCATGTGGACATTTTTAAATTTCATCCTTGTTGCGTCAGAAATGACAATGAAGCCTTTTCTCTGCGTTGGGGATAGAAACTATTTTAAAAAGAAGGTTTGTGTCACATATACATCAAGTACATTGTGTTTATAAAGTCTTGTAGTACTGATAAAGAAAATTCATTTAGAAAAAAGAAATGAAAAATAAATACAGTAGAGAACCAATTATCCTGGATATTCGGGACCATCGCTATCCCGAATAACTGAATTTCCCGGTTTTCTGGATCGCTATGAAGCGATGTTTGCCAATGGTTTTTAGAACCCAAATTACTATAATAAATAGTAAGGCATCTTAAAATAAGTAGAAAGCGATTCAGAATTGCTTATAAATATCAGAATATTAAAAAATACTAGTGAAAGAATAATTTAAAACCCAAAAATTTAGTTATTCACAAGACATAAAGCAATCACATTCAAAAAAAAAAGGAGGGGGGCACACTTTTCGAAAATCTTTTAAAAAGAAAGAAAATTAAGGAAATCGCACATTTATGTTCAAATTTTTGAACATAAATGTGCAATTTTTCTACTAGTGCATTAAATAAATTCGTTACTATGAACGAGTTTTTTTTTTTCTTTTCCTTCTTTATAAAGGCTTTGTTTTTACGATTAAGGTAGTTATTGTTAATTGTTGCTTTTGCATTGCATTAATATAAATAGAGACTTATTTTTTAAGTTCTTGCATCCTTATTACAGTCTTACGTTCGGTCTCTAAATTCCAGGATCAACTATTCAGATAATCTGGTTTTCAGCGTTTGAAGCAGTTTTCGCGTTCGTCACTTACTCTCTAAATGGCTTTAATTTAGGGTCATTCAATATTAAAAATTGCATTAGAAGGTGACAATATTTATTTCTTCAGTTTTTAGCTGTAATAAAATAGAAAAATGTTTTATTTACGAGTGTACTGTTTAATTCAAGAAAATACTTTGGAAATTTTGCCCCGCGTGACCCTTCAACATCAGCTTTAAAATTTGTTTTTGTAAAAAATTTCTAAGCTTTTTGCAAGCAATATGGTATTCATAAAGAAACCATTCATATTCATTCAGGTGTTCCAAAAAAAAACTTTCTTTTTTAAAAAGCGACAAAAATGCGGATTTTTTTAATAGCGGGAAAATCAGCAAAACTTCCCGGTTTTTTGGTCCCCGGATAAAAGGTTCTGTACTGTATTCCAAATTTAAATCTTTTCTCTTTTTTTTTTTTGTTCTTATCTCAAAAAGCTCCCAACCCCAACGTTTATACACTTAACCCGGGAGAACGCGCAAGGGGGTGTTTTACACCCCAGAGAAACATTTAGGCACGTAATTCGTACTCCCTTTTTTTTTAAATGGACGAAACTCAGTGTAGCTGCCTTGAAGGTCATCTTCTAAGACGGGGTCCATTCAAAGAAGAAATTCCTTTTATTGTTCATTGGAATTTCGAGTTTGGGGTGTTGGACACCCCGTTGCGCGCTCTCGCAGTAGTCTTTTTTCGTTCATCTGCGTAGCTTGCAGAAGAAAGATGTCTCGCTATATGCGTTATGATGAAGAAATGCAGCGTTTGCCGAATTTATTAAATGATGTTTCCATTGATGATAAATCAATATGTGAGACAGCTGATGAAGTATGTGATGAATTAAACAGAAGTGACCACGATACAGATTCAGAAAATGATGAATCGCAAAGCGAAAATGAGGACACTTCCTTGGATTCAAGCGACCTTTACTTCGAAAGAGATGGAGAAACTAAATGGATGAAGAATAAATATCAGCCGAATAAACGAATTTCGGCAAAAAATATTGTATTTACAGGGTGCGGCAGAAAAACCCGGACAAAGATCTGTTGTGATAATTTGATTAAATAAAAGAAATTTAGCAAAACGACAATTGATAATGTTAACATAGACTTCCTACAATAATATACTAAGCCGGTTTCGAAGTGGCTTTCTCCAGTGGTGATACATAGATCCAAACGTAACTTGAAATTTTCAGCGATGGGCCGCAGCTGTTCCAGCAACAATCGGTCTCATTCTCAAAGAAGCGACTGCTTCAGTGACTCCAAGCTTTTATGGGGCTTAGCACAGGCCCTGGCCTCCAAAATATATCACACACTGTAATCCATGGGATTCAGATCCGGCAAGTAGGGGGCTATTCCGTAGAAGAGATGAAATCTGAAAAATGGGTCCGGCACAAGTCCTGAGTCGTTTTTGTCCTGTGAGGCGGCGCTGAGTCCTTCTGGAACATCCAACCATCATCACCAAGGTGCTGCTGAACCTACAGAAGTACTACGGCCTGAAGAATGTTGCGTCGATACACTTCTTGGTTGATTTTGACCCCTTAATCCACAAAAACAAGAGAAGTCTTGCCGCAATCTCAAATTCCTCCCCAGACCATCACCGAATGTGGATTTTGGTGGTGTTCGACGATGTCCGATGTGCCAGAAGCTTCGGTGAACCAGATTCTGTCGTTTTGGCGGTTATGCACCTGTTCGACAGTGAACAGCTTCTCATCTGTGAAGAGGATGTGCTTCCACCGCTCACCTGCGGCCCGACGGTTGATCTGGCGACATGTTTGAAGTCTCAGGCGCTTGTTCTCTTCAGTGAGAAGTTGCACATTTTGGAGCTTGTACGGCTTCAGTTTAAGTTCTTGTTTAGCTATTCGCCGAACTGATCGGTCGCTGATTCGATCTTACGAGCGATTTTTTGAATGGAGACCCTCGAATTTCGCTGCACTCGCTTCTTGATGAGCCTACGGTTGGAAAATGTGTTCACGGTCTATTTTTTTTTCGCTTCCTGGACGGCGTAAGTCATGACCAAGCTCTTTGTACCGGCTAATTGTATAAGAAACAGCCTCTCGAGGAATTTTGAGCAAACGAATTGACGTTTACCAGCTCGAAACAGTAAAAAAATAGCTAAGCATCTTTCTGTCATTCTGCAAACAAAACAACAATGATGAGTACAAAATCGACACTGCAGTCCTCAATGCAGGAAAACATATAGAATCTTTTAAAAAAAGAATTAGTTGTATACGGTAAAACGTGTTGATGTCAGGACGTGACAAACTTTGTCCGAGTTTTTTTGCCGCACCCTGTAAATTGCCTGGAAATACAAGAGAAGCCGAAAATGAAAGAACTCCTGAAGAAGCTTGGTCTGTTCTTTTCAATGATGATTTGATTAGAGTCCTGGTAGATTGCACGAACATTTATATAGATAAAATTAAAGAAAATAATTCTCGAGAGAGGGATGCAAACAAAACGAATGAAAATGAAATAAAAGCATTCATAGGCTTGTTATACATGGGCGGATTGCATAAGTCATCTCACGTAAATGTGAGATATATTAAATTATTTATTTCGATGTAAATTATGTATGTAAATGCTGAAAGAAATGTGATTTTACTTTATACAAAATTTAGTGATGAAAAATCCCTTTAAAAGTAGATTTAAAAAATAATAATTGTTTGGGGTGTTAAACACCCCTTGCGCGTTCTTGGGTGCAGATTATTTGGCGCGCGCCGACGGGTTAAGCGAGTGTACCTTTTATAGTTCTGAGAAGATTTAAACTTTTTCCAATTTCTCAGCAAGCACTAGCCCAGTTAGAGTTTACCTTCTGGTGGGTGAGGGTTTGTTATATCAGTCATTATATGAATACAAACTCATTTTAGAATTAGAAATATGACTTAAAACCAAAGGTTCTGAAGGGTTGAACCTCAAAACTTTATTTGCAGTGCCCGTGAATTTTTTTTTTTTTTTTTTTTTCAAAAATGCCATTTTCAGTTTTTGACACACACACGTTAGCGTTTCCTGTGTACTTTAGCTAATATTGTTCCAATGGGGGCGTGATAAAATTAGGATTGTGTATATTTAAAAAAATGTAATATAATTTTTTTTTATCAGTGCTAGATTTTGTAAACACCCTGTACTTTAATTAAAATAAAGATGCATTTGTGCTGGTGTAGTTTACAAATTATTTGAGCTATAATTGTATCTGTTATTCTGAAATTTTCTTAACCCATTCTTTCATTGAAATATTTATGATTGCAGGGTTTTTCTGCTCTAGCTCAGAAAAGGCTGTCTGCATTGTGTGGCACTGGGCATTTTATCATGATGTGTATCTCGTGTACCTTTTTCCTCTCTAACTGGGACATTGGTATGTTGCTGCTCAAGAGAGTGATGTTTAGTAAGTTTTGACTATACTTCTTGGTAAATACTTTTTTATACAGTTTTATCTAATTTGAAATGTATGTTTATCTTACAGAATCACTTAATTTTACGAATGGGATCTCAATCCCAATAATACAAAGCAACTGCATTGAAAATGCAGAACCAAATGAGTGATAAATATTAAAACAAAGTAAAAATTATAATAAAAAAGTGAAGAAATCAGTATTACTATGAACTAAAGTAGGATTATAGTTTATTAGGTGGGGAAGAAAGAGGCTGCAGCATTTATGTAGTGATGTCAGTCACAAAAAATATAAACTTAGGGAGCATGTATGTCAATAAAGAGGAAATAGGGATCCCCCCCCCCCTGCTAAAATTTTGCTGCATATTTTGAATTAGAAACACTTAAGTCATAAAATCAGTGAAATAGAAATATATATAATTGTTCTCGGCTCATTGTTGTTCATTCAAGCTATCAAACAATGAATGATATCTTAAAATTAATAAAATTATTCATGTATTGTACAATTTGTCACCTGAGAAGGAATTAGTTTAAAATTATGTAACTACTTACCCTGCAGCACCTTGAGGTTATTATTGTCAGGTGAACAGGGATACCCTGAACTTAAATTTTTGGGAGGGCTAAAATTCTCAATTTGCTAAATGAGAAAATAAGAATATGTACACATAAGATATGTACTAGGGTGGAGCGAAAAAAACAAAGTTTTTATTTTCGAATCGTAATAGTGCGGAAAAGTTGCGATTGGTGAAGAGTTACAAAACAAAACAAAAATTTTTGAAATCGGATAATATCTTCCGTTCCCGCAACGAGCTTGAAATTTTGAAAAAATGAAAATTTTCATGTGTTTTTAGCGATTTTTTAAAATTTTTGTTTTAATGTTTTATTTAATGCTCTTGGACAGAAAAGTTACGTTTGGTGAAGCCTTCTGAAATTTTGAAAAATATATTGAAATCGAATAATACCTTCTGATCCAGGAACAAGCCAGAAAAACCAAAAAATTATAAAACTTCAGCTTTTTTTGGGGTGATGAAAAAAAAATTAAAAAAAAATGTTCTCATTTTTTTTTCTTTTTTACTCGGTATCATTGCGTAAAGCCTTTTAAAAAGCACTATATTACTCTTAAACATTAATTTTTTTCTTGATTTTTCAGGTATCTTCTAAACATGCAAAACTACCATTTTTTACAACAATGAAATATTTTCAAATAATCAAAAGTTATAAAATATTTTCCAAAATTTCTACAATCCAGTACAAAAATCCACTAAATAAAACACCCACTCCAAAAAAAAGGCTAATTTTAATCACTAAACTATAAACAATTTTAATACCTAACTAATTATATACAGTTTCTTAATCCCCTTTAGTAGTCTGTGCCTTCTATAATTATGTTACCTAACTTAACTGACTACCCACAGAATCCTTTAACATTAATTTAATTAGAAACTTATTTTAAAATTAAAACTTCTTTAAAATTATACCTAGTTAGGTTAGGTAGTGTATAGAATGAGACTGCAAAATGCAATTAAATATTCAGAAACTAACATATAATGAGGTAGGTATTAAAATAGTTTATCGTTTAGGGATAAAAAATATTGTTCATCTTATGAGTGAGTGTTTTGTTCAATGGATTTTAGTACTGAAAAAGTAAAACAAATTTAATAATTAGGTATGGGTATGAAGTTGTATGTAAATATTATGTATTTTTTTTTTTCTGTTTAGCTCCCAGTAGGTTTTTAATGGCGGTTTGTTTTTAATACGCTTTTACTAGTTTCACATGTGGGTTTGTCAGTATGTATGTAACTCTGAATAAAAGATAAAATTCACGTTCTTTAAAAATATAAAAGTGATATATTTAATACTATTGTTAATACTAAAGGCTAAACTATATTATTACATGTTGATGTTATTGAATGCTATTATTAGTACTAAAGGCTAAACTATATTACATGTTGATGTATTATAAGGTGCATGTAAACTTATAATTTGAAATGGTTTAAAGCTTTATAGTTTGATTAAATCTAAAAGCGTATTTTTTAGTTTTTTAAACTTAAATTTAATTATTTATTTTAAAATAATTTTGCGTATGAAAAATTAGTAATCAACAAAATCTAAAATTTGTTTTGTCTTCTACACTAATACATTCCTTATATTTATGGCTTTCATATGAAATGTGTTCCAAAATCATCACCAAGATGCTTATAGTAACCTTTTAAGCACAAGTTTCCCTGCAATCGTGTTTCAAATGTTCAATTGTCATGATAACATGTTTTAACATTTTTTGCATAAGGCTAATAGGGGTGTGTGGGGCAGTAGTGCCCTCTCCTTGTCAAATGCTTTCCAATCCTTAATTTTTGTTACACCTTGCCCCACTTTGCCTGGGACTGTGTTACTGTAGGCACCAAGATAACCTTAAAGCAAACTAAAAGCAACTAAAAAGCAAAAAATAATAGATAACATTTACATAAAATTTTTTACCCATACCTAATTATTGAATTTGTTTAACTTTTTCAGTACAAAAATCCATTGAACAAAACACTCACTCATAAGATGAACAATATTTTTTATCCCTAAACGATAAACTATTTTAATACCTACCTCATTATATGTTAGTTTCTGAATATTTAATTGCATTTTGCAGTCTCATTCTATACACTACCTAACCTAACTAGGTTTAATTTTAAAGAAGTTTTAATTTTAAAATAAGTTTCTAATTAAATTAATGTTAAAGGATTCTGTGGGTAGTCAGTTAAGTTAGGTAACATAATTATAGAAGGCACAGACTGCAAAAGGGGATTAAGAAACTGTATATAATTAGTTAGGTATTAAAATTGTTTATGGTTTAGTGATTAAAATTAGCGTTTATTTTAGGAGTGGGTGTTTTATTTAGTGGATTTTTGTACTGGATTGCAGAAATTTTGGAAAATATTTTATAACTTTCGATTATTTGAAAATGTTTCATTGTTGTAAAAAATGGTAGTTTTGCATGTTTAGAAGATACCTGAAAAATCAAGAAAAAAATTAATGTTTAAGAGTAATATAGTGCTTTTTAAAAGGCTTTACGCTATGATACCGGGTAAAAAAGAAAAAAAAATAAGAACATTTTTTTTTTTAATTTTTTTTTCATCACCCCAAAAAAAATGAAATTTTATAATTTTTTGGTTTTTCTGGCTTGTTCCTGGATCAGAAGGTATTATTCGATTTCAATATATTTTTCAAAATTTCAGAAGGCTTCACCAAACGTAACTTTTCCGTCCAAGAGCATTAAAATAAAACATTAAAACAAAAATTTTAAAAAATCGCTAAAAACACATGAAAATTTTCATTTTTTCAAAATTTCAGGCTCGTTGCGGGAACGGAAGATATTATCCGATTTCAAAAATTTTTGTTTTGTTTTGTAACTCTTCACCAATCGCAACTTTTCCGCACTATTACGATTCGAAAATAAAAACTTTGTTTTTTTCGCTCCACCCTAATATGTACACATCTAATGAGAAGGGATACCCGGACATTTAAAAACTGCAATTATTTTCCTAAATTTGCTGAATTCTCTGATAAAATTTGTGAAATAAGGAAATATTTCGGATCTCCCATTGAGGCAAACCTGCAGATGAAGAGTGCTTGCTACACATAAGATTAGATCTTTTTTGCTAACAATTTGCAAAAAGCATGATATTTATAATTAAAGTAGTTTTTGGAATTAATGTGTGTGTTTTTCACTCTCTCTCCCTTTGTCTCTTTTTTTTTTTTGAAGAGAAATATTTATTTTGTTCCTGTAATTTTTCAAGCTTACATATTTTCCAATTGAATCCTTATGTCTTGTCATTTATTTTTTTTCTTTTCGTGGAATTTTACCTGTTATCAAGTTTTTACTTTGTCATTAGTGTTTAAAAATTAACAAGTGTTTAAAATCTTCACAAGTTAATATTTCCCGGTTTTTAATGTTCATGTTACTATGAATAAATTTCTTCTCTTCTTTTCTTTCTTTTATTTTCCATTTTTCTTTTGCAGCGGGATGGATACCTTTTTTACCAATTGCATTTATAATGTACTGTGGATGTCATGTCTCTATGGATGTGTTGCAGCATAAATCGTCCTCTGAAAACCATCTTTCACACTTAGATAATTCTCATTTGTGATATATTTTTGTGACTAATGATTGTAAATAAATATTTTTTATATAAGTTTTATTTCATTCAATTTTATTAATGTTAACCTAAAAAAAATAAATTAAAAAAAAGGCCTGCAAAGTTTATTAACAATAAAACAAAATAGCACCTTTGGAAGCACTTGTAACAGAGACGGATACAGGGAAGGGGCGATTGGGTGATCGCTCTCCTTCACAGAACTCATCAGCAGTAAATTTTCCATACTGAAGTTCAAAAGGAATCATTTTTATACGATCTTTGATGTTAGCGGAAGGGAAGTTAAAGGGCTTTTCTCTGGAAATGTATCAGAATTGAAGTCCGAAACATATGTTTTCAACATTTATGGAACAAGATACGTAATAAAGCTTGACCATGGAGAGATGGCAGCTGATCTTGAAGCGGAAACTGACCACTTCATTTTATAATAGGTTGCATGAGAGAAATCATGCAACCTATTAAAAGCAGGCAGAAAACTTTTATGTGCCAAATTAGTACAAAACTAATTTCCTCTCGTATCCTACCTATTTTAAAATGATGCGGTCCGTTTCTGCCCCAAGGTCATGTGCAATCTCTCCATGGTCAAGCTTTAATAGGTAAGTAGTAAAATCAATAGCCCCTTCCTTGAAACTTTCTGATCCACCATTGACTTGCAACTTGGGGGACCATACCGCAAGATGGTTAAAAGGACCTCTAGTCTTCAAAAATAATATTCAATCTTTAGTTTTATGTTGAGAGAACCCTGAGAAATGTAGAGACATCCCGGCAAAGCAATGTCAATGAGTCTTATATCATGGTGGGATCTCCACCAAAGTTTGTAGATAATCTCCTTGAAAAGTCCTGGAAGAAGACTATCCTGTCTGTGGAAAATTCTGGAAACTTTTTCAAAAAGTTTGACTTTTGTGTGGAACTATTAAGTTTATCTTAAAAAATGACCAGTAACCATTACCAAGAGTAAGGTTATATGTAAGGTTATATTCATGCTAAGTAGCTATTTTTTACATGCGTCATTTTAGAGAATACTGTATGAGAAAAAAATAATTTTAGATTTCACGCCTAGGGGAGTTTTTAATGTGACCCCTGTGTTACTAATATTAAATTATGTACGTGTTTAATTATATCTTTTGTTTAATCCATGTATAACTTTAAGTCTGAGTTAAAAGAAAAAAATCCATATACTTCTGCATTGTTTCCATGATAACAAATACATGGGGAGTTTTGAATACAATTTTGTACCCTGTATTACGAGTTCCCAATGTTTCCATGATGTAAGTGAAAGGAGACAATAAAAGAACGTCGGGAATATGGTAGTTTTTAAATTTGCTATGTAGTTAAATTTAAATGGGCAAATTTTTAAGACAAAGAAGCAAAATTTATTTTGAAGTACATTATAAAAATGTACATTTAATGGAATTAAATTGGAAACCTGATTAACTTATGATTACTTTTGAAATTTCTTTAAAGCTTGAATCCAAAAACTAAACAAGCGATAAGTAATGGACACTTCTTTTCTTCTCTTATAGACTATTTTGATTTCTCTAAAAAGGCAATTTTATAGTCTATTCAAATTATAAAATAAGTTCAGTTTTGGTACTTCGGAAGCATTTTAATTTATGCAACAAGAGCAACAGTCGTTTTTGTTTGAACATCCAGATGGGTGTAGTTTTTTAAAATGTAAGGCAGGTTCTTAAATTAATGTAACTTTCTTAGAGACTTTGTCCGTAACCAGTAATGTGACCCCCCTCCCTGTGTTTTTTCTTGCAGAACAGCTACTGTAAAACAGCATCATCACAGAGAACAAATAAACTAAATAAATATACAGAAGAGAGAGTTAGTGGTGACTAAAACAGGGTTCCCACTTCTTTTTCAAAACAAAAAATAAGGACTTTCTAAGAACATTTTTCAAAAAAAGTAAGGACCTCGAAAGTATTAATTAGTCAACAAATATGCATGAATTTTATAGGTTGCACAAACACACCTTTATTTTCAAGCATTTTTTTTCCCAAAAAATGTTTTTGAATCATTTATCATTACATTTCAAATCCAAGACTAAGAAACATATTCAAAATAAAAAAATTGCGACAAGAAATTTTTCTTCATGACAATTCCAAAGCTAGAGGCAATTTTACATCAAACGGCTGCGTTTTGCAGAAAAAAGTATAATATATGTCGTATACAAATACATTAAGTTAAAATGAGGAAAAAGGGGTCAATTTACTATCTTTCTCAATGAAACAAAAATGCTAAAACGGATTTCAATAAAAGGCAAGCAATAAAGGCATTTCAATAAAAGGCATTCTAATTTGATGCTACTTCCATTTACTTCAGTATAGTTCAGATTTTGGTAAAATTATGATAAAAACTTAATTTTGTAAAAGTGAATTATTCACTTTTACTAATACCTTTGCAAAATAGTCTAAGTGGAAGAACTCTTCACTTTTATTAAAAAGAATTGCATGTAGATCAGTGGTTCTCAATGGGGGCGATACCGCCCCCGATAGTGAGGGGCGGTGAACCTCTTGGGCGGCGGACATATTTTGGGCGGTAAGGGAGTGGTGGGCATATTTAAAAATTTGCTTGAGAGGACATGTTTGGGGGGGGGCGGTAGGAGACCTTTTCTCATGGATCGGTAAGGATAGTTTACAAAAAAAAATTTCTGGAGTTGTCTCCCGAACCCTGATCCTTTTCCTAATGTCATCAAAGACAGCCCAAAATTTGTCAATAGCACTTAAATTTCAAAAAAGTTTTGAGGTGGGTCCCCTTTCATTGCGTAACTATCTGAAATAGCCTTAAAATTGTGTTTAATTGATGTCCATTTAAAAATTGCTCAAGAAGAGTCCTAAATTCCTTACTCCTCCCTGCTCTCCTAACTTTTATTGCCAACAAAAAAAAAAAAAAAAAAGGCTTAAAATTGCGTTTTGAAAACTTGACTTTTCAAAAAAACTTCCGGGTCAAAGATCCAGAACCACACACCTCTTTCTCTAGCATAACTATACAAATACTAGTTACGGATTCCGGGCTGTTGTGCCGTGGTCTGGATGGCTTTAATCCATACGTTTCGATCGCAACTGCGGCGATCATCTTCAGTGGGTGTCATTGATTTATTTGGCGACTGATGCGAAATTTCGAACTGCTGCAAGATTTTAAATTGAATTTAAATTTATTTATTAATTAATGAAAGCCTTCATTCTTACAATAACCATACAAAGCTTGAAACTTTGTTTCTAGACATTTCTGTTGAAGAGCTATGGAAATCATCATTCTAAAAGACAGTCTGATGATTTTGTAAAAAATGATAATGGGAGGGAATCTCGAACTACCCTCCTACTCTTTCCCTAATCATGACCAAAAAGAGCCTAGAATTGCCTTTTTAGGAAGTCTGCGTCTAAAAATTCCTAGAAGAGAGCTACCAAACTTGACCGACTTTTTATGTTGTTAGAGCATCGCCGTAACAACACCAAAGGTAGTTCACAGTTGCGTTTTTCAGAGTATAGTGAAAAAATTTCCGGAGAAAACTCCCAAACCTTTACCACTCCCTCAACCCCAACAAAAAATAGTTTAAATTTAGGTTTTTAAAAGACTTCAACTTCTGAGAACAACAGAAGGAGCTCTGACCCTAACATAACTAAAATTAGCCTTAAAATAACTTTCAATTTTGAAAAAATTTCATAAGGGACCTTTTTCTCCCTTGTTAATGTTAACAAAACTTGCCTAAAATTACGTCAATTTTAAATGCTTCATAGTGATGGAGTCTGAATCTAACTCTTAACACCACGAAACCTAATATTAAAGGAAATGCGTTTTTAAGACTCCATTTTCAAAACAAGCGCTGTCTTTACTGTGATGTCGCCAGGGCATATTTTTTTTCAAAAAAATTAGGACTTGTAACTTTTGGTATCTTATCTAACCTTCAAAGCCATAAAATACTCAAAAAGAATCTCTGAATTGAATTTATCTTGTAATTTGTAAATATGAAGATTTTTTTTCTCCTCCAATTAAAACTTGATTAATCTTTAAGGATGACATGTAGGGTTGGTAGTGTGAGTCTTTGTCCTGCCTGGAAAAAATCGAAAGTCCGGCTTTGTTATTGCCATAAATGGGGGACGCGTAAAGCATAGCTGCAAGTTAGTAAGAACAACACGATTTTGGGATTGGATTGTTTGAGGAACTATTTGAACACAGTGCAGTTTTTCAAAGTATATTAGTTTTCAAAAAAAAAAAAAAAAAAAAGTTGAAAACAAAGCATTTTTATTTCAAACCTTTTTGCTCTTATTTAAGTTCAAAATAGGTCACTCATTTGATGGAACTTTTCTCGACACTTGGTTGCTTATTTGACGCAGCTTTTTAGAGGAAAAAAATTACCTGCTTTTTTTTAAAAAAAAAAAAACAAATATCTTATGCTTGAAAAGTTTTTTATTTTTTAAAAGTTTTTTTTATCCCCTAGTCATTTTTCAACTCTCTGCTTGGGCAAAATTATAGAGTTAAAACGGTCAAGAAAACTGCTTTTCCTTCTCCCTCTTTTCCGTTTCACGCCCTTCTGCAAAGGGGGCGTTGAAAACATGTTCAGTCCTAAAGGGGGCCGTAGCTGAAAAAAGGTTGAGAACCACTGATGTAGACAATTTGGATAAATGTAAGACATTTATGCAACACTTCAAACCCAAACTTTTACAAAATGCAAGGTATCTGATACAATTGGAATTTGAAATCCATGATTTTCCATGACTCACTGGATGCAATGTTTGCAGTAGGAGAGGGGATCAAGAATTGTCTAAAATACTGCTTTGTGAAGAGAAAATTTCATTTATCTGAGAAATGCTTTGTAAATATGAGCTGGAAAATTCAAATTATGACAAAATATAACAAACTGAGCTACTGTCATATTATTTGAAAAAAATCTCACTGCATTTAAGATAACCATTAGTGAATGTCAATGATGCTTGGAAAAATAAAGAATATTTATGTTATTATGATGTTTATGTTATTATTATTAATGATGTAATCAATTTTTGAATATCATTGCTGATCTGACTACCTTACTCATTATAACATTTTGTAAAACTTCGTATGACACATAACATGTAAAAATCAGACTCGCGAAATTATGAGAAATAAAACAAAAAGCAGCAGGGCTGCTGCTGGAGCTTTGAGGGTTCGTTGAAAAGTAAAAATTTAAACAGATTCAAAACAAAAAACAGTTTAAATTGAAAAAGTGAAATATAAATGCTTAAAATTAGTGAGAAGATAATTATTTTTATGTAAAATACAATAAAATAGTCTAAATAATGTAGGGATATTTTTTTGAAATAAGAGATTTGTTTTAATGTTGAAAATCATGGCCCAAGATCTTTTCAAATATATTTTTATCTGTACATTACTTAACTTTTTTTTAGTTTGTATTATTCTGATGTTTTTAACAGTGGGATAATAACTTAAAAAGGCTGAAAATATTAAAATTGTGTCTTAATTTACAATAATTTGCTCTACTGAGGGACTGAGACTCTATTCTTTTATCTATTATGCAAAAAGTAGTTCCGTCCAAAATAAATATCGTTTTTTTCCCGCAACTCTGGTATAGTCAAGAGCGGATCCATTTTCTCTACGTTACAAGCCCTGGTCCTAGCGCCACAAGGCCAAGTCCCATCTTGGGGGCAAATTTACCCAACTTGTGCCCGCGCGTGTGTTTTTCTTGTTGAAATTTTTCTTGGTAAATTGTAGAAAGCTAGATAAGAGGCGGCAGGATCAAGCTTTTACCCCGGCTCTGAAAAATCGTAGATCTGCGAGATACTGCCAGATCCAGGACAATAGTTGCCTCGTTTTCACAAGCCCAAAACACTAATCCTACTCACACCACTATCATTTTGACGCATTCGATCTTCTAAATACATCTCAGACTGTGTTGTGAAACAAGATGTAAAACAATATATCATGTTTCAGATGTTTCTAATAAGATGCACTTGGATATACAGAAAGAAAAACTCTTTGGAGAACACCTTCTTTGTTATTTTCTCAAGTTTCGGAGGTCTTAGCAAAGCATTTTTTTTTTTTTCTAAATTTGTATTTAACGCCACTTCATATTTCTTTTTTTGGAAGGAGTAGAGAAATTTGACGATTCAAACGATTCAAGGTCTTTTCCTGTCAAAACAACTCAGTTGATCCATAGTTTTTCTGAAGAGGCAATCCTATCACCCACAGCGTGAAGTGCCTATCAATTAATTTCTGACACGTGAAGTGTTGACGTTTTGTCTTTTAGTTGAAATTGCTAAGTGACTCTTGAAACGCTAATAGTCCTCTTAGGTCCCTGCTCCACATCAGCGTAAAACGCGACCGAAACCGAAAGCAGAAACCGAAAATCCGGGTACTTTCCATAGGAACACTATGTAATCCATTTTACGTTTCTGCTTTATTTTTCTGCTTTACGTCAATGTGGAGCAGGGCCCTTAACCTTATTTTTCAGTTAGTGGCCCATTAATAAAGCCCTTTTTCGAGTGGTTGTATCATAATTTGTGTTGGTCAAAGATCCGCTTTTCAAGCCTAAAATTGTTTGTTTGATTTGGGGGTGTAAAATTCAGGTTGGGTTAACTGTTAAGAATTGGTAAAGATGTGGAGAATTTGTCAAGAGCAGTTCATGGCTGAATAATTTTATGTTGAGGAAATGTCAACAAGTTAATAATGAGCAAATACGGCGTGTCATAGAAAGTTGAAATTTCGTAAGTAGTATGTATGGAGTCTATAGTTGTACCCTTCCGTACACAATTCGATTCCATACACGATATTATGTTAGTTATGATTGAGTGTTTGTTATGCAGAGTAACTTTGAAGTCTTAAGAGTCATAAACATCGGCAAAACACCATCCATGTCGTATCACAGCTGATTTCGGCGCCATATTCTCGCAAATATTTTTCGGAGTTCAGTGACACAACCAGCAAAGAGATTTTAGTGTCAAAAAAAATCCCTCCCAGAACTCTTTGTTTTTACACATACTGTCGGCCCCTCTTAAACGAATTCTGTCGGTTCCACGAAATATTATTCGATTAAGCGGGTTATTTGCTTAAACGGGGATCTTTAACATTGCGTCTACGGCAAGGAAAATATTCGGTTCCGAGTTATTTTATTCGAATAAGCGGGGTATTCGTTTATCCATTATTTGATTAAGCGGGGCCGACATTACTGCCAATTCTAATAAGGTAATTTATATACATACAAGGGTGTTTATGGCCAAAAAACCCACCTAGAAGGCTGTACTTGATCTGTACTACAGGCTACAGGCAGGGCCCGACTAACTAAAAATGAGGCCCAAGGCCGAAAATACTTTGGAAGCCCCCTCTACGTTAAGCCAACGAAAAATAATCCTTAACTTTTTCACATTGTTGGTACTAGCCCCCTCTGGGTGTGGGGATCATTGTAAATAGCTCTGCCAGGGCCCCATGCAGTCGCATTGGATGCATTGCGCACTAGCACTGATGCTACTTTTTAGCCTACTTTCCCGTTAAAAATAAAAGAAAGACGAAAAAAGTATTAAAATTGGCTTAATGCATCTAAAAAATATCGCCAAGTCCAAAAAATATCGCCAAGTTAAAAAAATATCGCAAGTCCAAAAAATATCGCCAAGTTAAAAAATAAAAAGGTAAAATGAATATCGAAAAATTAAAAATTTGAAAGTAGGGTATTGAGATGGGGAATTTGTGTGTCAGTCTGTCGGTCTGTCGGTCGGTCTGTCTGTCTGTCCCCCCCCCTAATAACTTTTGAATGAATATTCCGATTTGGACAAACTTTTTTTTGTTGGAAAGATCTCGGCGAGTACAGCTCATTCCCATATTTGATTTTTCGATTTGAACAATTTTTGGTTCAACTTTGAGCCGTTCAAACAACCTGTCCCGCGATGCTAACTTTTTAGTTAACAGTCCGATTTGAACAAACTTTTTTTTGTTCGAAAGATCTTTTCAAGGATACTTCATTCCTGTATCTACATTTTCGATTTGAACAATTTTTCGTTCAACATTGAACCGTTCAAGCAACCTTTCCCCCCTAATAACTTTTGAATGAACATTCCGATTTGAACAAACTTTTTTTTGTTGGATAGATCTCGGCGATTACAACTCATTCCCATATTTGATTTTTCGATTTGAACAATTTTGGTTCAACATTGAACCGTTCAAGCAACCTTTCCCCCCTAATAACTTTTGAATGAACATTCCGATTTGAACAAACTTTTTTTTGTTGGAAAGATTTCGGCGAGTACAACTCATTCCCATATTTGATTTTTCGATTTGAACAATTTTTGGTTCAACTTTGAACCGTTCAAACAACCTGTCCCGCGATGCTAACTTTTGAGTGAACAGTCCGATTTCAACAAACTTTTTTTTGTTCGAAAGATCTTATCAAGGATACTTCATTCCCGTATTTACATTTCCGATTTGAACAATTTTTCGTTCAACATTGAACCGCTCAAGCAAGCTGTCACCCCTAATAATTTTTGAGTGAACAGTCCGATTTAAATAAACTTTTTTTTTGTTCGAAGGATCTCAGCAAGGATACTTCATTACAGTATTTAAATTTTCAATTTGAACATTTTTTCGTTCAACATTGAACCGTTCAAGCAACCTTTCCCCACCTAATAACTTCTGAGTGAACCATCCGAATGGAATAAACTTTTTTTTGTTTGAAAGATCTCGGAGAGGTTCATTCCCTTATTTCGCTTTTTGGTTTGAACCATTTTTCGTTCAATATTGAACCGTTCAGAAAAAAATTTAACATTAGCGCCTACGGGGAATTTAAGTTGAATGTTGATCCTGGAACTTAAAGTCGGATTTCCTTCAAACTAACTTCGTAAAAAAATGGTTTTGATAAATAATGTTTGTAAAGTACTTTTCTGAATAATCTTCTGTGAGGACTCTGATTCCGACTCCGACTCCACAAACATGGCGGAAATGCAGGCTCAGAAAAAAATGACTGACTGTGCAGACGATTTTTTGTTTATTTATTCATTTGTGTTATTTTATTTATTACTATTATTTTTTTTTGGCAGACGATTTTTTTTTGTAACAAAAGTGTTTCATTCACGAGGGCATTTTATTCTTTATTTATATTTAACAACTGGCAACGGTTTAAAAGTGAAAATCGAGACATTTTATCGACGGACGAGTTTTTTTTCCTTTCTTTGATAAAATGTGTTTTGATGTACTTTGTACTTTTAATTTTTTTTTTTTTTTTTTGAAAACGATTGAGGAATTTTTCTACGGAAGAACTGTAACAGTTACATTCTTTAAAAGGTGCGACAAAACTTCATTTATTCATTTATTTACTTTTTATGTCTCTATTTCATCTGATGAGAGGGGTATATTTTGCTTTTAGAAATCAGCTTTAAGTGCTAAAAAGGTATGTTTGACATAATTTTCAGTTTCAGATATTCAAGAGAATAATGATCAGATGCTAGAATGCCGATGTCGATGTACGGGAAAGTAGACTCGTTTAGTTCTTGACAGAACTTCTTGTTCATATTCATTTGAGCGTAAGAGTTTTATAGTTAATTCTCAAAAAATAAATATTTTTTAGTTGCATAAAATGAATTAAATAAGCGAAATACTAATTAAGTATCAAAAGATTTTTTTTTCCAACAATATAAATTATTAATTTCTCTTAAAATACATCATTTTTTATGCTGTGCATTAGTTTTTAGAAAATTAGGGGCCCCTTAGGAAGATGGGGCCCCAGTCCCAGGCTTAGCTGGCCTGTGCCAATTAGGCCCTGACTACAGGTGGAGTTTTGAGGGTTTAGAAATATTTTATCCGCAAAATATCTGTGAGAAGATAGCTCAGAATTCAGCTGTGTTACGTTCTGGATGGTGTTCTGTTAATGTTTATGACTCTTAGGATTTCAAAGTAACCGTGCATGACGAACATGCAACCATCATAACTTACATAATGTTGAAAATAAAAGGGGAGGAGGTACGCTCACTTTCCAGACTATTTCTGTCAGCTTGGTTCACAGTAAAAAGTGTGAAATAAAATAAATATACACAGTTCAGTCACATTAATGTGACCACCACGTACTTTTGACGTCGACGTTAAATAACCAATCACAGAAGGCACTTGGTAGCACAGTGCAGTTGAGGGTATATAAAGGGTGTGTGAGGGCTTTGGAAAACATTTCTATCGTTGGCGTAATGCAAAAACGAAGCGATTTATCCGACGTACAAAAGGGCATGATCATTGGCTTTCGGGCCAAGGGTGGAAGCATTTCCAAAATGGCTGAGTTTTTGAGCTGTTCGCTTGCCGTCGTGGTAAAAGTGTACCGTGCATGGCAAAATGGGACTGTTCAAAATCAGCGACGTGGCAAATGTGGTGCACCAGGAGCCATAGATGACAGAGGCGAACGACGGCTGCGGAGATGCGTTCGGGTTAATAGACGGGCTACCGTTGAGCAACTGACCCCCCAGATGAACCAAGGGGCTACCAACATCGTCTCCCACACTACTGTTTAGCGGACGTTGCTGCGTCTGGGCTCCCGAAGCAGAAGCCTGGTTCATGCACCTATGCTGACTACTGTCCATCGACGACGAACCCTGGAATTTGCACGCCAGTACCGCAACTGGACGTCCATTGAGTCGCGACAGGTAGGCATTTATTGATGAATCACGTTTTATGCTCCATCGAACAGACGGATGTTGGCATAGAAGGCGTCAAACCTCGAAAGCAAACACCCTGCAGCCATTGCTGGAACGGTCCAAGCTGGAGGTGGGAGCATTATGGTATGGGAAATGCTTTTCTAGGGTTCTATGGGTTCACTCATCATTGTGGAAGACACGATAGATCAATATAAGTACGCATCTGCCCTTGCAGACCACATCCATCCCTATATGAATATTGTTTTTCCTCAGGATGATGGCATCTACCAGCAGGACAATGCGAAGTGCCATACAGCTGCCAGTTAACATGCGTGGTTCGAAGGGCACCAGAATGAGTTTACCGTTCTCCCCTAGTCAGAAACTCACATGACTCAAGCCCAATCGAGAATTTGTGGGACCATCTCAATTGGGTTGTTCGCGCCATGAATCCTCACCCGCGTGATCTAGCGCAGCTGGCCACGGCATTGGGGTCAGTATGGCTCAACATCTCAGTGAACACCTTCAGGTACCTAATTGACTCTCTTCCTGCACGTCTGGCAGCAGTCCGTTCTGAGAAAGGTGGTTATTCTGGCTTTTGACAGGTGGTCACATGATAATGTGACTGGACTGTGTATGATGTCTTGATTACAACACTCAACAATTTCAGTTGACCAAATGATATCTTAAAATATAAGTTTAATTCTGAAGCAGCCATTAAAATTTAAATAAAAAATTGAGAACAGAAATATAAGCGTTGCAGTAAAAAGCTACTTGTACAAAGCTGCATACCTCCTATTTCTTCGCTCAAATTTTTAATTAAAACTTTTATTGACTGCTTTAGATTATAACCTATGTATCTATTCTTGATTTTTATTGACAGTAAGAGGTTAGTTTGCTCGATTGACGTAGCAAAGAATTCACTAAGCATTTTTGCTCTTTCCTGCAAGAAAATTGTTTTTTTTTTTTAAATTATTATTATTAACTTTTCATTTATTTATATTATTTATTTATTTATCTATTTTATTTATTTATATATTCTATTTGTTTATTTATTTCATTTACTTATTTATTTATTTTAAACTCGTTGCAGCAAAGGCACATTTGCTTAAATTTGAAACATAAAGATAAAAATATTATTTTCCGAAATAAAATCAAACTTTTTGTAAAGAAACGGCATTACAACACGGAAAGCAAATAAGGAAGATTATAATTCGGTCCAAATACAATATTTCAGAAACTAATCTAGCAATCCGATAGGGAAAAGAGCAATTTCTTCTTGCTTCATTTAGTTTTCGGGAGTCATTCGAAAGCATATTTTAAGCGGATTTTGAGCAAGAACTACATTTTTAAGTGCCTACTAAAACTCTTGCGCCCTATTTTAAAGGTGGCGTTATATTTCTATGATGTTCGTATTTTATATTTATAGTTTGGAGTAAAATTTCAGCTGTTTCGAATTTCCAGCCATTTCCTTTCTTTGAAAGAAGGGAGTATTTAAAACTGACAGTTAACATCTCAAATGTGAAAAATCGATTTAAGTTTTAAAGAAGAAAGGTGCTAAAGACTATATCGATTCACTTAAATCGATATGCGAATAATGCACTAAAGAAAATACCTTGGAGCTAACTTATTCTGAATATTATTCGAGTGAACGCTGAAAAGAATTTGGATATGCTTTGTTTGTGGAAAAGCTAGCTTAAACTTGTAGGTTCGCACCGATTGATCGGCGGAAAAATATTTTTTGATATTTTTCAAAGCATACCGTCAATAAGAAACTATGATGATTAAATTTATTAATAGTAATTAATTTTCTGCAAACATTACTACAGCATGTAATATGAAAGTGTTCAGTGTGAAAGCAAAACAGATAGTTTAAAAAGTGAGTAAAACTGAATGACATATTACAAAATGACCTTCACTGCTGATATTCACGCGACACTGGTATGAATAGTTAAATTACCCGACTTTTAAAGTGAAATACGAAAAACATGCATGAGAATTTCATTTTATTTATAATCGACCGAAGTTTACCGACAAAACGAAGGAAAATTATTTTTTTTTAAATAAAATTGCTTTAAATATGACTTGAACAAGAATTTACCATGAAAAATATTCGTAAACAATGAATAACTTTCTGCAAACCCGAGAATAACATGTAGTATGAAAGTGTAGTGAGAAAAAACAAGACAAAAAATTAATAAATTGTATAACAGAATGAAATAACAAAAAAAAAAAAAAACAAAACAAAAGTTCCCATATTTAATATCTTACTACTATTATAAATGCGAAAGTTTGTTTGGATGGATGGGTGGATGGATGGATGTGTGTATGTTTGTTCCTTTTTCATGCAAAACCTACTGAATGAATTTTAATGAAACTTTTACAATAATGTAGCTTATACGTCAGAATAACACATTAGCTATAATTTATAACGATTAAAAAAATGTTTCATTGGTAGCGATTTTTTCATTCCAATTTAAGGTAGATTTTACTTGTTATTAATTGTTTCAACCCCTTCCTTGTTTTACGCGCACGTTGTACAGGCACTGCCTTCGGGCCTTTACTGCATACGGGCAATCTGATCTCTATTTCGTTTTCAGGGCCTGGCTGCACATCAGCAGAAAAACCGACCGAAACCGAAGGCACAAACCGAAAATCCGGGTACTTAGAATTTAAAGGAAATGGAAAGTACCCGTATTTTCGGTTTCTGCTTTCGGTTTCGGTCGGTTTTCTGCTGATGTGCAGCCAGGCCCAAAGTTTTGCCCACATCTTTTCAACTTTCAGGAAAAAACATATTTGTATAGTCTGTGATAGTTGTCCAGTACATGATAGTTTGCAGTCAATTGTATTTCATATTTTAATTGGTTACAATGCTCCGCGGTAAATGTAAAATGAACAAAAAAAAGGGGAGGGGGAGGTGACATCCTTTGGATTGAATTCCGGGGGAAAAAAACTCTTAAAGGGTTAATATGCTGCAGCGCAAAATTGAGCCACATGAGGGAAAAAGGGGTATTTAAAGCAGCGTTTCTAACCGCAACTTCTTCAGAGGACATCCTTCATCTGCGTTAATCTAACTGTCAAATGAAACAAATGCGACGTTCCGCCTGTCTAGAAGCGCTGACAAAGTGCGGGGACTTTGTTGGCTTGTTGCCCGAAAATGTTCCATTTCTGCAGAATAATTTTTCGGATGTGATTCTTTTCCAAATTCCAGCAATGTTGGTGTGATTACTTGATTTCAATGAATAAATAAGTGATATAATGGAGCGAAAATTGCTTGCATATTTCCTCTTTTCATGAGTGAAAATTGCAGTTATTTTGTTAAAATGAAAGTAATTACACTATCTATTCCAAACCTGTCAGTTCAAAATTTCGGTTAACCCGTAAAGCTCAAATTATTTTAAAACGAAAATTTTTGAAAATATTTTAAAGTTTATGTTATACTTCATAAGTAGAGTAAAGATAAAGTTTTATTCACTTACAGTGTTTTGAAGTTGAATAATAGATAATCTAAAAAAAAAAAAAACGGCTGGGCATTTCTGGCAGTGAACAAGTGGGTAACTTTCCTCTCATCTTGTCTTTAAATATACCGATTTTTTAAATTAAAAATAAAGCTTTTGAAAAATTAAAACCGTCTAAAGAAAAGTATAATATACTTTAAAAAGAATTTGGGTTGTGTCCAGAATTGAAAACTGCATTATGAGTCTGCAACATGATAAACTTTAGACGTTACCTGCTGGACAGGAACCCAGAAAAGAAAGGTTTAAAAGTCTTTTAGTGGTGTACCCACATGTATAAGAAAACCAGCCAATAAGAAAAAGAAATGATAAAAATATATCGTTTTCAGTGAGCGGTCAGAAAAGAGGTGATCTATAAATAGATCACTGGGCGGTAACGGGTAAATCAAGACAAAGTGTTCGGATTTTTTTACAAAATCTAAATGTTCATTTCTTTTCCAAAATTAAAGCGAAAAGGAACTAAAACTAAGGAATATTAAGTGAACAGGGAAGAAAGAAGAAATGTCTATACTTCCAGTGTATGAGAAATCACATTTAAAAGATCAAAACAAAAGTTTTCGCCTTGATCCCTCTCTTTTCTTACTTGCTATAAATAGAGAAATAAATTCTATAGCTGTGTTACGAAGATATTAACTGTAGCTGGCGGATTTACTGAAGCTGAAAAACAGCACTTTATTTTGTAAAAGAAAGGATCAGCGAAAATGTTCATACAGTAAAATTTTTACAGTAAAATTCTCGCTGATTGGAAACACTTGCTTTCAATCTTCCAGCGCATCTAAGGAGTATTTAGTGATAAAAACAGGTTGTTAGCGGATGACCCCTTTCGATTGAAAATCGGTTCATTAGATCACAGATATTTTTCTAAATTTGAAAGAAAATACTGGAATTTTTTTTTTTAATAAGTTGAAGCATCTGTACGATTAAAAAAAATATCGTTAGAAATTGCTGCCGTTCTCGCATGTGCAGAGAGAATTAATTTCTTTAAATGTTCATAATTCATTGACTTTTCAATATTTTTGTTTGAAATTTTAGTATGACATTTTTCCTATACCCTGTCACCTCTTCTGAACGTTTGATAGAATTTGACGGAAAACTCTGCGTGCTATGACTTATGAGCCAACTACCAGAAAATAAAATCTTCACTTTTGAAAGAAATGTTTACATCTTCGGGAACATAACGGCTACCATCACGAAAATATTTAAAATAAATATGCATATGCAAATTAATATCTGAAATTTAATGCTTATTCCCAGCTATTGACGACGAATTGTGGTCAAAAAATGTTTTTGTTCCCATCACCAAACGTTTCAATTTCCAAGTGGTATTCTCCCCAACGAATAAACTATGTTTCTCTTCTCTTAAAGATCCCATTCATCCTCTTAACAGTTGTGGTATTTATAAAATTAATTGCAATTGCAATCTCTCTTATATCGGACAAACGCGACGTGCTTTGAAATTCCGCTTTAAGGAACATCAGAATTATATGAAAAAGCAACAATTGAATAAGTCTAGTATTGCGCAACATTGTTGGGAAAATAATCATTCTTTCAATTTTAATTCTTTTCAAATTGTCCAAAAATGCCTCAACCCATCAGATCTTGATTTTTGGGAATCCTTCCATATTTTGAAAAACAGTTCTGACTTAGTTAACGATCTCAATGCTATTCCTTATTTTTCTGCTGTTTGGCGTCCATTTGTTTAATTTTACCTTTCCCTTTCTAGTTTATTCCTCTGATTTTGCTGGCATTTTCTTATTTTCTACTTGTCTTTATTTTCTGTTTTGTTTTCTTCATTTATCGATTCGCTTTCTTTCATTCTGCTCTTTTTTTTTGTTCTTGCGGTTAACAGTTTTAGCTTGGTGTTTTTTATTATGTTAGCCTTTGGCTTATCGTGTCTCCAATCGAATTCTTTCTTTCCATTTCGTACCTGGTATAAAGCTTCGCTTCAATCTTTATTTTTCCATTGGATCTTTTTTGGCTTAAAATTTTTTTATTGGTGTTCGGGTAATCCGCTATGTTTGCTTTTTAAGTTGTTCGCTTCTGTTTCCGTTGCTTCTGTCGGATGTCTGTGCATCCATAAGCTGAACATTTTTTTTGCATTGATAAAGGCGTTCCTTGTAACGCCGAAACACGTGTCTGCAGTATCTCTGCTTATTTGTGCCTATTTTACGTTGATATTTTCTCTACTATATCAATAGCACAAAGGTATTTGTAACTTTATAGAAGTTATATTTCTAAATGTTTCAGTTTAAAAAAGCATATGTTTATTTTGGCTCAAATTAAATAAGTAATAGTTAACGCAGTTTTACACAACTTATAGTTTTGAGAATTAGTACGAAAATCTTAAAACTTTTGAATAAGAAAGTTATATTTAATTTAAAAGACATGTGAGGGAAAATTACGCGCATCCATGAAATGTAGCAAAAACTTAAAAACTATTCAAAATTTAACCCGGAGTGGAGGAGAGGGTTCAGGCAATGGTTTCTTGTTCCTTTTCCGCAGTTAAAAAAGTTAGCTCTTTTGATTCCACGATGTAAAAAGAAAAAAAAGTAAAGCCTGGTCCAAAAATTTTTTAAAGCAAACTGAAATAGATTTGGAGTATGTTTGCATTAGTTCCACAAATTTCATTGAGTAGGAGAATTTGGAAAGATGCTTGAAAAACTAAATGATGAGCTGCTTCACGAAAAGTTCTCAAATCGCATTGAATTTTCACCGAAATTTGAAAGAAAATCGCCTGCATTTTTTTTTCTGATCGACGAGCTAGAAGTGCAAATGCGTATAGAAAAGTTTAACATGCTTATCCTTAGAGGAATGAATTGAAAGAAAAATTATTGAAAGTTTGAGCGATGTTTCTTCTGTGAACGTGAAAAATTAAATTTTTGGAAGAAAAAATCAATTAAAATAAGAAAAATTTTGGTACTCAGCAAAATTAGAAAAGAAGAAATGTTCCGTAGCAGCAGAATATCAATTATCTTGCATTGCCAAGGTGCTGTTTGGGAAGTGCGGAATAGGAAAAAAAAAAGTGAAATTTTTATAGGTCGTTCACAAATAATGTGCATCTTAAAAGCAAAAACTTAGAATTTTGTAAAAGTCTAGTGATTTTATTAAATAATCTGTTTAATCTTTTTAATAAAATATCTATTTTAAAGCAGACGTAAAGAAAACAGTCACTCTTAAGACTATACCCAAGTAGCACACTTCGTTTTTTAAAGGTTGTAAAACGGTTATTAAAGTTGTAACAACAGATTAAAAACGTTTATAAAACGTTTAAACGTTTTTTGTGCTACCTGGGTAAATTATTTATCAGGTTAAAGGATAAAATTAGTGAAATTCTTTAGCTGCTAGTGTCCGATAATAGCAATTTTCTTGGCTGCCACTTCTTTAAAATAGCAGCAACTATTTTTTACTTAATTAGTTCAGTATAATTTAAAAAAATATATTAAAGTTAATAATACTAATTAACCATTAAATAATCTAAATAATTGTTTTAAAACGAACTAGGTCATCGAGGCTGCAGCTCGTCTTTGATTGAAGCGATTTTACAATTACTTAATGCCTTTTGTACTTTAAAGTTACTAATTTATTTTTTGAGGATTAGACCGGATAGTGAAATTCAGATCTTTTAGGCAGGAATTCAAGTGAAACAGGCCATCGCAAACTGCAATCGCTACTGGAAATGAATTATATTAGAACGTTTCTTGATAAAAACATCGTGACGTCAGCGTGACGTTTGCCTATGAAAAACGAGCTAGATAAAACGTCACAGCCTACTTGGCGAATAAGAGGAGATCGCTGACTGCTTGTGAGCTCTTATTGGCTCCACCCGTAGTGACGTCAGTGCCAAGTTAAGTTGATGATAATGTAATTCACTTCCAGTAGCGATTGCAATTCGAAGCGATTGCAATGGTGTTTCACTTGAATTCCTGCCTTAATTACCATTTTTTTTTCAACGTGGCTGGTGGCGAGCGATAATTTTTCACCTTTACCGTGCCCTCTCTATTTCTCGCTCTTGTTAGAACATGAATACAAGAAGCAAGTTGAAAGCTTGTAGAGTTACTGCAAACATGTTTACTAGCAAAATATCCCCGTGTTTTTTCTGCACACTTTCTGCTTTTTTTTTTTTTTTTGGAGTTAATGAGAGTACTACGTAACTTTTGGTGACCAACGAGCTAAAGCTTGTGAGTAGTTGACTTAATTTCCAACTTACTACGACGATGCCAGATAAAACCTCAACCGAAAGTATATATGCTAAGTATAAAAACTCAACCGAAAGAGATCACAGATATACTTTTTCATAATCAAGGGGACCCCATTGCAAGAATGTTCGGAACGACATGAATGTAATCATGTAAAAAGATATGATGGATGGGACATTAAGAATACCATTGTAATTAACGTTACGCATCCATTTTTTCCCACTCTCAGCAACAATCTTCCTTTTCAATTAAAAGTTTTTTTTAATCAGCTTAATTAAGCTATGCTTAAAATGAGCTCTTTGTTCCCACCGCGTCTCTCAGATCCATGCGGTGTCTAATTACTCGGGCTCTCAAATAACACACAGGATCTTCGCAACAGCTCGGAGGTGGACCAAAGAACCATTTACGAAATATCATTCCGCAATTTATCGGTTGTCAATTTTGAATTGCTTCCTGTTCTTTTCTTCTGTTTCGAATCAACTGTTAGGGAGGATGTATCTTCGCAAAGGTGATAGAGAATATATTTTTTGTACGGATGACATCCCAGTAGTGATGACCAAGCAGTTTTTCAAGCAGAACTGGGTTTTACTTTCAGGAGGCTTAGTTAATTCATTCCATGGCAAAAATAATATACAGTAAAACCTGGTTTATCCGAAACTCTTTCAACTGAAAGTTCGCTTAACCACAGTCAGTGTCATATACTACAAATATAAACTTTTGATACTTTCACTTCCTCCTTCTCCTCCCGTCAAAGTAACGGGTTGAACTTTCGTTTCCAATTTCATATGCCTCGTGATATTTCTGGTAGAGCGTACAAAGTTCGAGTTAAAAAATTCCAAAAAAGTCAAAAATGAACAAGTATTTTTACGAACACTTTTATTTCTGTATTTTTTTTAATCTCTACTAATAATAAAGCTGAAGGTGAGTCTGTCTTTCTTTCCTTCTTTCTTTCTGTCTGTCTGTTACGCGTGTAGCGCCAAAACTGTTCAGTCGATTTTCATAAAATTTGGCACAAAATTAGTTCGTAGCATGGGGGTATGCGTCTCGAAGCGATTTTCGAAAATTCTATTTCTTTCTTTTTCTGTTCTAATTCTTAGCTCATTTATCATACAAGTTCGATAAAATGGGGAAGAAATATTTCATACACATTTTCAAGTCTCAAGTCATTCAAAAGCTTGAAATTTTCTGCTGAAAATGATGTCAGTTCAAAGTTTCTCTTAGCATTAGAAAAGTTGTAATAATCGTTTTTAGAATTTCGGAAATTCAAGGCTTATCTTGCGCAATGCAAGCCAAACGGCTCTAAAATGGTTACGCTAGAGAATAAAATTTGAAAAAAAAAAAAAAAAGATGAAATGAATTGTTTTATGAACGGAAATCAAATTTTCATTTCCTTTATTTGTTTCGTTCTTTTTCCCTTAACAATTTTTTAAATGTATTTGTTTTTGCAGCAACCCAAGCTCCAAGCCTTATTAAAATTAATTAAATGAAATATTTTAACTGTTGTGAAAAAATCGTTTGCTTTTCTTTTTTCAGTTTTTAAGGAATTAAAACTCGGTAAATTATAAAACTATCGTATAAATTTCGGTATTGCAACGTTCTTTCTAAAATGTTTCATTTCGAAAAATGTATAATTTTGTTTTTAAAGCTAAGAAAGAAAACTTCCTTCTTCTTTTAACTTTGGTAAGATTTCTGTTGGTTTCTGTAATCAACAAAACTGTTCTTATTTTCTCTTTTGTCTTATTTCTATACCATAGTTAAGGAATTACAGTTGTTTTTTACTAAAATTAAGTATTCTTTCTGCGATATAAATTTATTACCAAATACCGTTTAATTTTATACCACGGGCAAAGCCGTGCGGGTACCGCTATCTTGAAAAAAAAACGGCACCTTTATGACCATTTTCTTGAAAATAATAAGGACGTTCAGATTTTAAGATCACACGTCAAAAGATGTTATTGCTGCAATTCCTACTGCAGAGATCGAGTTATCTGCGCATTTCTATTATTTCTGGTTTTAGTTTTTCCCTCACACTCACCAAAAAATTTTTGGATCACTGCGGATAGTTTTAGCTTTTGAAGTGCTATTAAAATTTGACAGCAATTAAATCGGAAAGTTTTATTCTATCAAGTTTTTTTAAAACCCTTTATGTAGGTTCGAAAATATGTAGAGCTTTTTAAAGAAGGGTTGTCTAAAATAATCTTTGTGTAATAAATTTATGACCTGTTTCGCATCCAACTGTGTCTTATATTGTGTCCATGCAGTGTGCAGCATTGAGCTTGAGACCATATGTTCCAAAGTGATTCTCACTTGCTATCGTGTTCTCTATATCCACTCTAAATTTGTATACGATGTTCTGGGTCACCCTCATTGTAAAAAATGTCTGTTGTTTTTACAGTATAATACAGCTAATTGAATAGTAATAAACTGCAAAAATTGTTAATTTTACAATAATAAACTGTAAAATTGCTAACTTTACAGTACTAACTTGTAAAATTGCCAATTTTACAGTAATAAACTAAAATTGCTAAATTTATAGTTTATTACCGCGCATTTTACAGTTTTAAACTGGAACCTCTGCTGCCAATATTATACTGTTGTTTTTACAGTATAATACAGCTAAATTTTACGGCAATAAACTGTAAAATTGCTTACTTTACAGTAAGAAACTGTAAAATTGCTAGCTTTACAGTTTATTACTGCTCATTTTTACAGTTTTAAATTGGAACCACGGCTACCAGAATTATACTGTAAAAACAACAGTTCATTTTTTGCAGTGCTGTAAAGTGTATATGTGTGTATGTTTCCTATACAAATCAACAGTTTACGTTGAATCAGGATCAAATGTGGAAGGGAGGTACTTGGGCACCCGGCCACCCGGAAAGGGTCGTAGGGGTTTTTCCAACTCCCGTTCGAATTTTAATTTAAGGACTCAAAAATGGCTCTTTCTAACCAAAATAATATTCGGATCTTCTTGATTACGGTCTCATTAGAAGAGATCGAGAAAAATACCTTTTAGAGGGTTTCTTTCAAAAGGTTTTGAAAACTCCTAACCGCTAACTTCACCCTGAAAAAATACACTGGTGTTTCTAAGTTAGTGAAAACCGATTTTAAATAGATGAGATAATAATCGTCTGTGACAGAAATTAATTAGCTTGAAGGAAATCATTGAGAAGAAAAAGGTACTGCCATTTTTTTTCTGGGGCATCAACAAATAAAATTCTTGCTTTTGCTTTTAGGCTTTTCCTGCAACGTGGGAGTGGGATTAAAAAATTTTTGGTGATTGATTCAATTTTCGAACTGCGTGCTTTGTTCACGAAGTTCATCTTGGAATAAAGTGTAAAAAAGTTGCTCGCCAAAAAAAAATAAAGTTATGATTTAGATTACTTATGCCTGCTATAACTCAAAAATCAGACATTTATTTATTTTTTAAAAAGTTTTGTAATCAAGTTTTGTACTTAAAATTTGCATCGATTTACTACAGTAAACTAAATATTTTGGGGAACGGCGTCTTCATCTCCGAACTACGGCACTGCACCCCCCCCCCCAATTCAACAAAAAGCTCTCGAAACTATTTTTAAACTCATTTTCTCGCTTTCCAGAGAATTCCAAATCATTTTCCATTTGATATATGAGTGAAGTTCCCAAGTAATCTAAAAGCAGGTTTTACAAATTATCTTACAGTCTTACACATTATTTTTAAAATTTCAACGATTGAAAGTCTTTAAATAAAATACCTAGAACATAAAATGCTTTTAAAAGCGCGAATTTGTTACATTAATTCCGAAATAATTCTTCCATTTAAATTCTTAAGCATCTCTGCAAATATGCCACAATAAAACAATAAAGATTCAAACCCTTTATTGATTTAACAGGAGCTTACTCCAGACGGAGAAGTTTTATCAAAGCATGAAGTTCGAGCCCTTTCCGTCGTCAGAGGGCGCAAGGAAGAAATATAATTTGTTGATCTCCCGCCTCTTCAGTCGCTTGTTTTGGTTTGGTCGTCTCTTCGAAAGGTGCGCTCTTTCGCGCCAACTTATGAGTGCGTGAATTCCGGTTCGTTTGTGAGATTTGATTTCTTTCATCTGAAGTAAGTGAATTTAATTGACATTTTTGTGTTTAGGATGTCCATTTTTTGTTGTTTATTTACACACTTTTGTAAGAAACTTATACACTTGAAGCCTTTATTATTTCTTCATCGAACACTTCACGTTGCTAGAGTTATTAAACAAATTAAAATGAGAAAATATGAAATTTTCCATTGTAAATCAATTGACATCTAAAGACTTTTTGAAGGTTTTCAAATTGTCATTTGTTTAATTTATGTTTTTGCATATTATTTCCATTGATGCTCATCCCCTTCCCCCTTCTAAGAGCTCAGTTTTTTAACTCTATAGAATATCTCACCCTAGAGTGAGCCCCCCCCTCTAAGAAAGAGAAAATCCCCCCTCTCCAAAAAAAATTCGATGACGTAGTTTGTGCGATCGAGCCCCCCCCCCCGTGGGACCCCTGTCACATTAAACTGTTTCATGCTTGGGGAGGAAAGTCATACATAGGTAGGTCCTTATTCCCATGGGAAAGTTTTGGGAGTCTACTTGAACTAACGTTGCCTGCTAGCTTTGAGACAATATAATGGAAAATAATGCATGTAAAATTTGATTTCATTCCGCTTATAGTAAAACTATTTTAAGCCTAAAATGCATGTAAACCATTCCAAGAAAGAGTTTTAAGCAGATAAAAATTGAAAAACATGTTAAAAAAAAACTTGGGCATAAATGGGTTAAGAAACTATCCGCCCATGCTCTCGATTGTGTTTTTGTTATTTCTAACGGTAGGCTTGTGCTTTCTGTAAAATAGTTTTTTCGACTCATCATGGGTAAACTGGTGGGAAAACAACTTCAATAATTCAACTCGACTTCGACGAGAGGCTGTGTCAGCCGAGTCGGAAAGTAGGGGTCCGGTCCTTGGGAAAGGGGGAGGGGAGACCTCGGAATCTGACAAGTCTTATAAGTTGTATGGTGGGAGGGGGGCCGGCGGCAAAACTGACTAGGTCTAGGCTCTCGGCTGCCCTGATTTAACTCCTCTTACAGCTCTATAATTCCCATTTTTTCTCATTTTTGATATATCTCTTCTTTTTAAGTAGGTTTCCTTATTCTGTCATGGGTAAGATCATGTTGGAAAGCAATTATTAGAAAATAAAAATCTTTTATACAACTATATTGACTTTCTATTAGTTCTATTAAGATGAAAAACTTTACCAATTCCAAGTTATCTAATTTTATTTGAAATTTCTTTGCTATTCGTGAAATTATTTTTCATTTGTTCGAAATAAAGAGCTTCTTAAGGCACGGGTTAATGTTTATGCATTAAATCAAAATTTTGCAAGAATCATTGATTTTTGTGAACAAATTCAGAGCAGTTAGTTACATAAAATAGTTAAAACTAGTTGTTCCTCTATTTTTTATACACTTTTTTTTAAATAAAAATTTCTTTAAACAGACCTCGAAAGTAAAATTTTTAGCCAGTGGCTGATAGACACTTTTAAGATGTTAGCCACTTTAAAAAAAAAATTATTAGTAGTAGTTACTTTATCCAAAGATTTTTAATAAAAATAATTTAGTTCGCTAAAGAATGTTTAAAGCGTGCTTATTTAATTCAGAAAGCAAAATGTATTAAGTAGAATGTTTTATCAGATGAATAAGACTTGAACAGAAAAACATTTTTGTTTAAATAAATTAAATTATTTTTCTTTCAATGTTCCTATAAAAATTTCCGATTAAAATCAAACTCGAAATCGTGCATGTATAGTAAAACTGTCGCAGCCAGTGCGTATCCGGAGATGGAGTCAACAAAAGCATTTTCGGTTTTAGGTCTCCGTATATACAGTGGAGGTTGCTTAATTGAATCAGTGAGTTTTTTGAATCAACCACTTTAATGAATCAAATCGTCAAAAACACAATGAAGTCCAGCTTTGTTAAATTAGCCGCTTTATTGAATCAACCGCTTTATTAAATCAAAACTGTTTGGAACAAACATGATTCACAGAAGCTGCGGCCACTGTCTTATGTGTGCTGTTTTTGTGGAAAAAATCGATTGATCTATATCAATAAAAATGAGTGAATGCTTGTATGTTTGTTTGTATACTTGTTCTCTATACAAATCCACAGTTTGCGTCAGATTTTCATCAAACTTGACACAGAGGTTCTTTGATGCCCTAGAAATTCTCATAGGCGGGGTCTTGAAAATTTT
>JAXGGA010011795.1:0-41062 GCA_038373865.1 Uloborus plumipes | reverse complement strand
AGGCGGAAATAATTTAAATTCATATTAAAAAAAAACATCTCTGACAAAAAATTTGCCTCACATTTTTTTCAATGGAGAAGGTGAGCTTCTATATCTGGCATATCTTAAGCTCCTAGAACTTATAACTGCGTGTAAATATTTAAAATTAGTATTTTAAAAATGATAACAGTAGATAATAAAACGAAATAGTTTTTATTTGTCAAATACATCTTAAACAATAGATAAATGCATATAAACACGAAATTATCAATACAATTTTGTTGTATAATGATGAATTAAGTAAGGTGCATATAAGTGTATTGAGAATGTAATCTTTCAGAAGCCTTGTTTTCCTTTCCCGTTAAAATGAGAAAAAAGCATAAAAAGTAGCTTAATGCATCATGAAAATATCACGAAGTGCAAAAAAAGTAAAGAGGAACAAAAAAATATAATAAATATCGGAAAATTGGAAAGAAGGGTTTTGAGATGGGGAAAATGTGTGTCGGTCTGTCTCCCCCCCCCCCCTTATAATTTTAGAATGCACCGTTCGGTTTGAACGAACTTTTTTTCATTTCAAAGATCTCGGCGAGTACACCTCATTCCTGTGTTTGATTTTTCAATTTGAACAATTTTTCGCTCAACTTTGAACCTTTCAAACACCTGTCCCGCGATGTTAACTTTAAGTGAGCAGTGCAATTTTAGGAAACTTCTGTTTGTTCGATATATCTCATCAAGGACACTTCATTCCGTATTTAAATTTTCGATTCAAGTTTTTTGTTCAACATTAAACCGTTCAAACAAGCTGTCACCCCTAATGACATTTGAGTGATCTGACCGATTTGAACATTTTTTTTTTTTTTTTGTTCGAAAGATGTCTGTGAGGACATTTGTGCATCTGCAGGTATATAATTTTATTACTTCATTGGGGAGTATGTCATGGGTATTCACCGGATATTCACTAATGATCCCCACTTGGTTAAGCGACTGTGTCCTCTAATGACTAATCCTTGTGGATGTTTATTTATTTTTTTTGTCACTTAATAAATTATCTAATATCTTTAAACGAGCGATTATTGTATATATATATATATATATCGTCGGCACCATGCTAAACTTACGAATGTGAAAAGTGGCACTTTTCAGGAGAGTCAAAACACTGAATATAATTTTTTCCCACCTGACGCGTTTGGTTATTTTCAATTTTAAATTTTTATAGATATCTTCAAGTGTAAAACTATCGTTCGAAGGTGTCATTTCAATTTTGATTATTTGTAAAGTTATCAATAATAATTGTTTAAAAATATTCGCTACTTTACCAACATGGACATTTTTGGTCGAAAGTCACTGAATTGAAGGTAAAGTATCGAATATGAAATTTTAGAGAATATTCGATAGTTTGCAATGAAGTTTCATGGCATTCAGTTTCGGTACTTTACATTTGGGTTACAAAACTGCTATAAAAATTAATAATAATGGATGAAAAATTAAAACTTTTATTGAACACAAGAAAAATATAATATAAATAATGGAAAGTAAATAATCAGGTAAGTAATTTAGACGATTCATCAAAAACACATTGTACATAAAAGTAAATTTACTATTCAATTTCGGTATTATCGGGTTCTGCCAGAGAATCGCGGACTGATTTGGAACTCGGAAGCTGCTCATAAAAAGACCTGTATGCCCTGGGAACTAGCCCTTGATTGCATAGTTGCAATAAATCTTTTTTTTTTCACCTCCGATATACAAATCTGACCATCGTATGGCATAAAAGGTTCAGGAGGGCTATCATTGGGAGTGATAAATTTTTTCCCTCGTTTTCGTTTTCGGATCAAAACATCAAAATCAACGTCATCAAAACTCCTTCTGACAAAAATTTTATTCTGTTCAGATTTCCGGTATTGAAACCACACACAAGAATTGAAACTTTTTGGGGTTTTCTTTTTCTCAGCGGTTTCTAGAACAAATTTGTCCTCATAAGGATTAAAATTAAAAAAATTATCAGGCTGGAGCCTAGTCACATTGTAAGGTTTGGGTTTTGTACGCGACAATCTGATCAATTGGTCCCAGTCAGAGGGTACGTGTACTGGTATATTTTTTGCTTTAGCCTCAATCTTAGAGTGAACCGAGTCACAGTCCATTTGCGAATGGCCTGACTCAAAATAAACATGATCAATAGTTTCTATATGAGAGTGTACTTGTAACGCATACAGACACATGCAAGAAAAGTTAAAGTTTTTCTGCTGCCCTCCGCAACTATCAGACATCATGCGAACTTTGGTTACTTCAGGGTGGTCAAAAATGAATTTGAAAATGGATGTAGAAATTTCATTACTACCCCTCTTTCCCTCAGTTTCGTCCCAGGTGTAACAATTGACTTCTGCGTTCCCCAAATTATATATAGTCAAATTATAAACAGCAAGCTTGCGCACGTAAAAAAATGGCCCAGCTGCTCCTTTAGGCGTGGACAAAACAGACTGGAGGTCAAAGTTGAAGGAAAGAGTTTTTGAATCCTCAGCTGCTGCTGCTTTGTCTTCATCCCTACGTTTTCTGGCGTATTCCTTACGATGCAAACGAGCATCATGAGAGACTCTATTTTCCTCCTGTTCATTTTGGCTACTTTCATCGAATTTGACACATGTCTTACAAAGGTCTTTTTTTGGTCGGTGAAATGTTAATTTGAAAGTTCTAAAAACCTTACGGTATGCTTCCATACAACAAGGTTTATTATTTTCGAATGTGAATTTATTACTATCGAATGTGTCATATTTGAAACATTACAATGGTTTAATATGCGCATTCAACTGTCTTAGTGGTAATGAAAACTAACGAAACTGGCATTTTCGCTAGTTCAGATTATAACGTTTGGGATTTTTTTTAATTTGTTTAACTATGTAAACTGTCGAATATCATATTCGTTAGTATAGCATAACTTTTTCGGGCAAAGCTGCATATTCGTAAAAATGACATTGGCTTACGACCATCTAACAGATTCATCATTTTGCCAGTAGGTAGCCCTTTTTTAGTACTACGGGAAACCATGGAACTTGAAAAACGCGATTTTTCACATTCGTTACTTTAGCATGGTGCCGACGATATGTATATATATCGCACGTCTAGAAGAATACTGTCACAACTCAAAAGTCGAAACTCCGAATGTTCAGAGATGTACCCAGAGCCATGATTTAAAAGTCAAAAAGACACGTTTATTTTAAAAGCATTATGAAAGCAAATGAGCCGAAATGATCTAACCTAATGTATGATAGACTGCACTATTACTAATTGTTTTAATATATCAATTTCTTTTCCACATCTTAAATTTTTCTGTTTTTGAGTTGTGACAGTATTCTTCTAGGCGTGCGATATATACTTGCTGACCCGGCCACGCGTTGCTGTGGCTAAGGTATGGGTTAAACTATAATGTTTCAATAGAAACGAAAAACTTTATTACCGTTTTAGAGATCAATTTTATATAAATATGAATTTGAGGTCAAAATATGAAAACAATCGAACAAAAACTTCCTAAGTTTTCTAGAAACAAAAAATCAACAAAAAATGTAGCATTTTAGTACTTAGAAATATTATATTCAGGCTTGTAACAATTGAGTTAATTAAAAATTTGCTAATTGCTATTGTAACATTTTATTTTTTAATGTAACATTTTATTTTTTAATAATGTAGATAGGGAATTAACCAACATTATTTGTTATTTTTTGAATTATAAGCATTTTTAATTTCAGTTTAACTCAACACTAATCAATGCACAATATTCTTTGTTAATCTGTCTCTTGAAACAAAAATAGATTGGACGATTTTCCCACACTGGAGCAAGCGACCTATAGTTGCCCATGGGAAAAACATGCATTTTCTGAATCTAAACCGCAAATTGACATTGTTTGTCCTTGGTACTTATTAATGGACATGGCAAAAGCTAAACGAATGGGAAACTGTAGCCTTTTGAAGGGAATTGAAGATTCTGACGGTGTCATTGGGATACGTGGCAACAGAACTACTTCATCTTTATACTTGCCAGTCAAAATGATTGCCTCAATAATGTTCCCGGTGATTTTTTTGATAACTAAACGCGTACCATTGCATAATCTCGGTGGATTTAAATTACGTAGAAGAACTACGGGTGAACCAATTTTTAACCGCAGATTATGTGGTGGCATTCCGGGTATGTTTAAAGAATTTTAGCCAAGAATACAGAAAAGCTGGTAGCTAAATAGATAATTTGCAATAAAAATATATTGCGGTCCTGAATTGAGATAAAAACTATCCTATCATTTAAGTTGGACCAAACTGAAACTGCGTGTAAAATTTGGTTAAAATCGGTTCAGTAGCTGAGGAGTCCATTGGCCACAAACACAGGGACACGTAATTTTTATATATATATATATATATATATATATATATATATATATATATATATATATATATATATATATATATATATCGGATCTCGAAAACGGCTCTAACGATTTTGATAAAATTTTGTATTTAGATATAGTTTTGGTTTTTGAGTTCATCTACATCGGCGTTTTTTTTTTCGTAAAAATGCGAGTTTTCACAAAAAACCCCGTTTTTGTGCCCTCATCAACAGTTACAGAAGCTTTCTTTCGCCATTTTCTTTATGATTACTATCGTTGTTACTGTTTCAAAGCAACCACGTTCATTACAACAATGGATTTCATATTTAATCACATCAACGAAATTTAAATTTTTATGAAATTTGGCAAGCGAATTTTAGCAAAGTTAGAATTGTTAGAGATCGATCAAATTAGAGCCGCTATATATAGACAGGCCGACGCATCAAGCTTGAGTTGGACTACTTTGAATCCATTCATGAACTTTTAACTTTCAATTTTTCATTTTTGCCGAGGTAGGGTTAGTAAAGTAAAGTTTCGGGCATTGCCAAGCTTTGCTAAATGTATGTGCCGCTAACCATTGCTCATGGTAAAATTACCAAAACGCAATACTTGATAGAAAAGACAACCATTCATCATTCGGCTGAAAAAACATAACACGCGCTGGATCCAAAGTGATGAATCTTAATCTTGATGCGTCGGCTCGCCTATACAGGGGATTTAGATCAAATTAAAGTTATTGTGGTGGGAATTTATGGTTTAGATGAGGTTGTGATGGTGATGTCTTGTTCAAATAAGATTGTGTTTTTTGAAATAAATTACGGCTGTTTAAAATGCGTAATTGCAACCAAGGGCATAAAAATGCTTTTCAAGTTTTTCTGAATAAGTACTTCGAACTTTAAAAGGAAAAAACATGATTTTACAAACCTCTTTTTTTTTTTTAAACCGAGCTGTGCTCGGTCACCAAGTACTGTTATTATGTAATTAAGCCGTTTTTTCCTTTTTAAAATTAAAACAGAAATTAATTTCCCTTAAGCAACACTGAATTTTTATCTTAGGGTAGAAATTATTGAGGGGGTCCGATGGTCATTTTTTTTTTTGCGGGGGGAAGGGGTCCTGACCTCTCGAACTCACCTCCCTCCCCCCGCTGGCAACGCCCACGGCAGACACGTGCCGTTAATAAATGCCTTAGGTAGGCAGATGCGAAGAATTGTGGAATAATATATATCATTAAAAACGCATGAAATGTAAAAAGCAATAAAATAATGTGAATATGAAAGATGTTTACTTATTATGCAAATTATATACATATATGCAGGAATATTCGCCTGCATATATGTATATAATTTATAAACTATCTCATATCCATATTGGATACAGTTTCGACTTAATCCTATCAAAAAGCGGGATACAAAAAAGCGCAAAACATTTGAAAATTACTATATTTTATGAAAAAGAAAACACGAGATGGAAATAGCAAACTGCGAGTATTCAACAGTACTGTACGAAAGACGACATCAAGACGTCTAGAGCGGAGAAAAGTCAGACTCCACAGGCATGGTTCTGCGCATGACGCAGTCTAAGTTTCGGCGGAGAACAGAAGAAACCGCAAAGGCACTTTTCGGACAGCCTTTCGTCCCCGCTTTTCGAGCATTAGGGGAGAAAAGTGCAGGGCACGTGCACTTCCTGAGACGATGCATGTTAGAGATACAGTGGTCGAAAAGCAGCGGTAGTCGATGCTTTTTTAAGGAAGAAAAATGAAAATTTCCGTGTTTTTTCTACTATATTCGCTGTTTAATGCCTTTATATTTTCCAATCAGCGCATTATATGTCATTTAATGAAATTAAAAAATTGGTATGTTTTCTTCATGGGTAGGCACTGCCTACCTCGCCTACCCAGACGGCACGTCTCTGGCCCACGGATGCCACCCTTCTAAAACTAGAAACTGGATCCGCCGTCTCTTTTGCATTTGAGAAGCTCAGTGAAGTGCCTTCAAATTCATAGACCCCTCCCATAGCACTTGGAGCTCTTGTCGATCATCACGTAGAAAGTTTTTTGCTTTTGGTCAAAATTTTCATCCTCAGAAAAAACTCTTAAGTGAAAAAAAAAAAACGAAAAGTAGAAGAATACCTGCCGATGCTTGAAGATAATGTAAAAAACTAGTGGATATGCCCGGGGTCGCGTGGGTTGAAATGCAACATGTAAAATCCAAGAAGGTATTTTTTTGTAACAGCAATGAAATAGGTAAGCCTTGAACTGATAATTCATTGTTAATCGTAATCATTGCTGGAAAATACACTCGTATTTAATCCATTTGTGTTCTTAAAGGCTTATCTCTATTTCTCTATCTATTCAAAATTGACAGAAAATGGCCATTTTGAGCCAAAAAATTTGAATTTTGAGCTTTTTGGTTTTTTTTTTTTAATTTCAAAACCCCACCTGTGCACCGTAAAAAATTTCGGAAACGTTTCTGAAAATAAGATAAACGTTTCTGAATATACAGGAAACATCTGTTTAAAATCAGCTTTCCGAAATAGTCGGAAACGTTTCTGAACATACAAAAAACCAGAGAGGAAGTTGCGTAGCTCGATGCGCAACGAGCAAAATTGAGGTTCGGGAGAAGATTGAAACCGGAAACGGCGCCATATTAACGGTTTGCATTTCAGCTCGTGTGTGTCTTTAGTCTTTTGCTCGGTATAAAATCGGATCTGATGGGAACTGTTAATCTGTGAGGAATTTAATACAAGCGAGGAATAAACGAATGGTATTTTTCTCATAAATCCGCAAAGCATTATATTTGTTTTGCTGACGTATAAAATTAATACGATAATTAAATCTTCAAGGCGTACTTCAACGGGATTATCCGAGTGTGTAACACGTATTACGATACAACGCGAAGAGGTTTGGATTTTTTTTTTTTTTTTTTTTGTTACAGAAGCCGGTAAGTACTATTCATTGCTTAGAATTAGATTTATTTTCTTTCAAAGTGTATAAAGTTTTTGCTATGCCTAAACTTTTTTTTTTTTTCGGGACTTGTATTGACAAAATCAGAACTTGTTTTTATTCTGCGCTTTGAGAAATTTTTCTGGTTAAAATTAGGCGAATCAGTTAAAAATAATAATGATAATAAGATCAGGAGCTCTCCCAAGGCAGGTCATGGGAGGTCGCTGGGACCTCCAAAACATTTTCCTCATTCGGCAAATTCGGACTCTCGATTCAGAAAATTCATTGACAGTATTCCAATATTTTTTGTGATAAAATTTGTTTGTGAGTTGCTGCAATCTTTCATTTTTTATGCATGTTGAGCATAAAGAGAACCGATTAGTAAAAATATATCTTATTCTGGTATTGACGTCACTAATCATAAACAGAATACACCGTTCCTGTTCTTCGCGCCTGGGAAAATTCCCGTATGACGCAAGACTTCATTCAAATGAGTAATTTTTTGTTGCGCGGAAGAATAATTCGAGTGAGTGTTAGAATATTTTAATAGTGTGTCATTTTCTGTACTCTTAAAACCGACCTGAACAAGAGTAGAACATTATTCGAGTAGCAATTACTTAAGGATTGCGTGCTGTTTATGAATGGACATTCATCGATATATTATGGAATATTTCATTTAAAAATGTAAAGTCAGTATACATTTTTATTTTTTAAGATTTTTTGCGTTTACCTTTGGGACTTGGGGGAAGAGGGGGGATCGTTCCCCTTAGATTTTAAATTGACTGCTTTTTATTGTGCATTTATGCTTGTGAATTGATGCTTTGTTTCTGCAAAATACATCGAGAACATACCTTTTGCCCCCCCCCCCCAACTTTGAAATGGTGGTCTAGTTTATATTGTTTAATGAATAAAGGATATGAAAATATCCTTCCACACTGAAGTTGCACCTATTACTATCATAGGCGGACTTAGGTTGTTCATTCTGGGGGTGCCGGGCCTGGGGGGTTTGACCTACGGGGTGGGAGGGGGTATTCCACAGATCAAACAAGGCTCCGGGGCATTCTTTCAGAAAATATTCTTTTTTTTTTTTTTGAGTTTAATCATCATTATTGTTGTTTCGAAGTAAAAGAAACTAACAATGCACCAATGAATACCCAACTGCAGCGAATACTATTTTTCTATAATACGGCCACTGAATAATATATAATTATTTGGTTTATATAATGATTTATTTGCTATTATTATTTCCTTTTTTTTAATGAATAAAAATACTGTTATTTTTAAAATGATGTTGATATTATTGTAGCAACATTTGCTCAAAAAAGGTACGAATATAGGAATTTATTAACATGACTCTTGTCTAAAATGAATTTAAGGAACATAAACTATTACAAAGCTCAAAATACAAATATAATTCTTTAAACAATACTAGTAAAATAATAGAGTGAAGTTATTGCAATAAAAATAAATACCTCAAAAATAACTTTAAAGAACTTCAAAAGTCGTGATAGTAACAAGCTGAGACTCACTTTCATCGAATCCGTAAGTAATTGGTGGAAAGCTGGAAATTTTTTTATAATACTTTCCTCCAAAACTTTTTTCAAAATTGAAATTATTTATGCTATCTTTGATGACGTTGGAGGATCCAGACTCCTCTGGGAAACTTACTGAAACTTAAATTCTAAACACGCAATTTCAGGCTATCTTTAGTCAGGGGCGGACTGGCCATGTGGAAGATGTGGAAAATTCCACATGGGCCGCATCTACTTTGGGCCGTTTTTTTCTTTCTATATTTATTTATTTTTTAATCAAAAAAAAATATTTCGAAAAAAAAAAGTTGGGCCGGCCGCTCTCACTATCCTCCTAGGTTCTCTCATGGCCGGCCGTTTGGAATCACAGCTAGAACTCTTTCTTTCTTGAGGGGGGGGGACGCTGATTACTCAGACACTTTTCTGACCCAACTCACAAAGTAAAAGGGAGGGAAACGGAGGGAAACAATGGCTTTGTGGGGTCTCGGCCAAAACGGGCCTTCAGGTCTCTTGCTATCTCTGTTCGGAATTGATGCTTCGGGGATTTTTTAGGGAGAAGCGTTATATTGGGGGTGGGGCCATCTGAGGCTGTCTGGGAAAAAGCTTGAAATAAAAAAAAGGCGCCATTCGAAGAAAAGGCCGTATTGGGATTCTTAAGTAACAATGAGAAACGCCAGCTAAAGAGTTTTTTTTTTCTTTTCTTCTTTCGTGCTTGATGTGCTTCCCGCCACTTTTTAAGCAATGGATAGTCCCATGGCTTAGGCTATTTTAGCAATCCGTTCGATTATTCATCGTACTTGACTATTTAATGGAATTACATCTGTTTTGCATCAACAGCGACAAAAATCTTTTCGAAGTAAGTTTAATGTTTTAAATGATGTGTTTGTTGTTTTAATCACGTTAAATAATACGAACTTGAAATAATCTATATACATAAAAGACTACTTTTGTATGCGTATGACCGGGGTAAACTTCAAAACTACTGAACCGATTTTAACCATTTTTTCACCGTAGATAGCTACAGTAACAGGGACCAGGATAAGCTATAATTTATTTCTAAAAAGCTTAGTTTAAAAAGTTATTATGGAAAATAGTAAATTTCATGTAATTTCCCCATTAAATGATTAAATTTTCAACTCATTGTTGCAAATTTTGGTTGCCTCGCAACAATATTAATAGTCATCATGATGAAAATTTTGAACCAAGGCTTCTCTGGAGTAAGTATGAAATTTATTGCTTTCTTAGGATTTTTATATTCATCACTAACGGATTAAATAAAAAGAGAATTGATTTTAGCAATAGTTAGAGAATATAAAGTGTTTATAGTCAAAAACATTTCTAATTAGGTACATAAGATGTTTTCACCTCACCAATGTAGTCACGAGGATAGAAACTAATAATGGGACTTATTTAACGTGCAATATTTGGAAATGGTTAATTCCGGTGCGATTGATACTGTAAATATATATGTATTTTAAAATACCAAGCCTATAACATTTCCTATTTACTTAAACATTATTTGTAGTTTACATTTGTATTTAGTGTGTGCAATATTTTTTTTAGTTTATCCATAACATAGCCATTGTTTACAGAAGTAGCCATTATGTTTATAGATAATCACTTTAATGTTGAAAAATTTATGAATGAATTTCACTAAATTACCCTACACTCAGAAGAAACCCGGGAAGGGCCGGGTACCCGGCTAGTGATTATTATAAATTGAATATATTTTTGTTTATCTGTTTAAATTCCTAAAGGTACAAAAAGTATAAAGGTTAAATTTAAAATGTACTCGATATTTAATTTCATTAGAAAACAAAACTCGAAGTTTAGGAGTGCAGATTGATCCTTCGCTCTCTCCCCCGCCCAATTTTCACTTAGATTTTTCGTTACTTTTCGGATGAATTGAACTCACAATTAAATCAACTTTTTTGCTCAGTTACCAGGCAAAATGTAGACGGGGCTCTAAGTTATTACAGATATGGGTCTTTTGTCTGATCAACTTCTTCGGTTACAAAACAGAACATTAGCTCACCTTTATGTGCCTTTTCGCTGATATTCCTCACATTTTTTAATGTGCTCTCTTTGTTTTTTGGATTAATCTTATAGTTGGATCTGTATCAGAAAAGTAATACAATAATCTGTTTTGTGGTGCAGACTATCCTAAATTTCAGGGAGGTTGGGGGGTTTTCCCCCGGGAGAAATTTTTTGGAAAAACGGTATGAAATCCTACATTTTATGAAATAATTGAGTCTAATGAAGAAAGAAAAGTCAAATAAAACCCCCTTAAAAGTTACACATTTCATAAAAAGTTCTTTCCGTTCGAAACAAAAAAAAGAAAAAAAGAAAAAATACAACAGAAAAAATTAGTTAAAATAAATATGTTTGCTCAACTTTGAATTATCTTCCAGAAATAAGTCATAACACAATGACAAAATTTGAAAGGATTCAATAGTACGCTTCCAGAAATAATCAAGTACGAGACAAGAATTATGTATTCAGATTATCTACAAAAACAACGTAATAAAAAACATATTTTAGACAAAAATAAAGAATGTGTTTTGTACACTGTAAGACACTTATTATATACACTATAAGATTTTTTTAGCAATTATCTTGCATTTGTCATGTAATTTTTTTAATATGATAATGAATGCCAAATGCTTGAAAGAAATATTTAGAAAGTGAAATTTTTGATTTCTGAAGAAAGATGCTGAAGTCCACATATTTTAAAATAAATATTTACGTTTTTCATTGCATAACCTGACACATGATACAGTCGCGTAATTGTTTTATATTTCTGCTCTCTCTCTCTCTCACACAACGAATCATATTTTATGAAAATAGTATTTTCAAGTTAAAAGTATTTTCTAGTGCAGTAAGCAGTTACATAGAATTTTAAAATTTATACCATAAAAAGGTCCATATAAAATAGTTGGGATTACACCCAATCACTATACATGCCCACCGTTTTATGATTCCATACTTGTTTAAATTATTATTTTAGCAGAGCAACAAACATGGAGACGCTCAAGATAAAATATAGTGCCGCCAGGAAAGGGGGTGAGACCTAACATTTAATATTAATGGCAATCGTAAGGACTGTTTTGACCAAAAAAACCTTCCAGATAGTAATTCTGGCTGCGCTAGAGGCAAGGGCGTATATATGGGGTGGGCCCAGGCTCCCAAAATCAAGGAAAATTGTCCCGAAATAATTTTAAAATGTGTTTTTTAAAAGGAAAGGATTTCTCCCCTTTTCGCTAAACATCAACAAAGACAACTAAAAATTGCAGTTACGAGCCTCAATGCCAAAACATTTCCGGGAGAGCCTTCAAACACCTTTCTATCATTCAAATTTTGAAAATGTTCTGAGAGAGAGCGCCCTACCCTCTCGATTTCTTTCAACGAATTATAGCGCAATTGCGAATTTAAAACTTCAATGTCACAAGAGCAGCTTCTGAATCCATACTTTTTTCTTTTCGTCATTAAAGATAGCCTAAAATGAGTTTTCAGAACATCAATTTTAAAACATTTCCAGTTGTGGGTTCTCTAACAAAAGTCTGAAATAAGCTTGGCTATGCTTGATTACTTCGACCCCCTACAAAATTCAAACATATGTACGCCACTGGCTAGAGGAGAACCATAAACGGAAATAATTCTCCTGATGATTTTTGCTCCAATTTTGGAAAAGTTAGGCACCAGAAAATTTTTGGCAGAGGGTGATAAAGATAAAGTGTCCGGCAAATTGAGGGAGTTGGGTACCACCCTGTACCCCCTCCCCCCCCCCCCGACGCTACGTTTATGGCAACAGAACGTTTGATTTGATGTGCTACTTAAATGCTGTACGTGAAAAACAAATTTCATAAAATTTAAACTCAAAATTCAAAAGCTTTTGAAGTATTATTTTATAATAATTTTGAAAAATTGAATTGAAGTATTTGAATGATTGATGCATTAATAAAATTTATTTTTCATTTTTTATAAATTACTTTTCATTAAAATTAAGCTAAGATTTGAAGAAATTATAGTTCTTTTACGGACCTTTGAAAAAATATTTTATAATCAAAATAGCATTTGCGAAGTAATATTATTGAAAGCACCACTTCTTTTCCCTGACAAGTATTTTATTATAAACAAACTCTTTGTCTACTGTATTTTTCATTTGCTGCCGGGAGTAATCTTTACAAAATTCTCCAAAACTAACTGTTTGCAACATTTAATTAAAAGCTTTAAATTGTTAACGTATCGCTTTAGACAGCTCTTATCTCCATCAGTAGTTGGAAAGTTAATAATATTTTCCTATCTACTAGAAATACACATAATGCTTTGATGTTCTTTTGTTTATTTTAGTGGAAAACAGCTGATCTAGTTTTAGTTATATTTTTATTTTACAATTTTAAAAGCAAATCTAAAATTTCCGAGCCTGAAATTCAGTATTTCCAGATTTGTTTTTAAATTACAAGTAGCATTCCTTGGTATTTGCAACTACAATCGAAACGTACATTTCTTTTAAACCAGTGGTTCTCAACCTTTTTTCAGCTACCGCCCCCTTTAAGACTGAAAACATTTTCAACGCCCCCTTTGCAAAAGGTTGAGAAACGGAAGAAGGAAAAGCAGTTTTATTGACCGGTTTAACTCTATAATTTTTCCCAAATAGATAGTTGAAAAATGACTATGGAGTAAAAAAACTTTTCAAGCATATGATTTTTTTTTAAAGCAGTCAATGTCTTTCCTCCAAAAAGGTGTGTCAAAGAATCAACCAAGTGCCTAGAATGTTCCATTAACTGAGTGAAACATTTTGAACGTAAATAACAGCAAAAAGGTTTGAAATAAAAATGCGTTGTTTTCAAATATTTTTCTTTTGAAAACCAATAAAACCAATATACTCTGAAAACTGCACTGCGTTCAAATAGTTCCCCAAACGGTCCAATTCCTATCCGTGTTGTTCTTTTTTCTTGCAACTATGCAATACGCATTCCTCATTTATGGCAATAACAAAGTCTGACTTTCGATTTTTTCCAGGCGAGACGAAAACTTGAAATTACCACCCGTACATGTCATACTTAAAGATTAAAAATTAAGTTCTAATTGGAGGGATAAAATGAAATAAGTAAAATTTAACAAATTGCAAGAGAAGTTCAATTCAGAGAAATTCTTTTTGAGTATTTTATGGATTGGAATGTTGGATAAAATGCCAAAAGTTACAATTCTTAATAACGCAATTATAGTATGCCTTTGGAGACATGACAGTAAAGACGACGCTTGTTTTGAAAATAGTCTTTAAAACGCAGTTCCTTTAATCTTAGGTTTCTTGGGGTTAAGAGTTAGATTCTGACTTCCCCACAGTGAAGCATTTAAACTTGATGTAATTTTAGGCAAGTTTTGGTAACATTAACAAAGGAAAAAACTTTTTTCCTTTTTTCAAAAGTTTTTTCAAAATGGAAAGTTATTTTAAAGCTTATTTTAGTCATGTTAGGGGGTCAAAACTTCTTCCGGTGTTCTCTGAAATTGAAGTCTTAAAAACCTTAATTAAAAAATGTTTTGTTAAGGTTTAGGGAATGGTAAAAGTTTGGGAGTTTTCTCCGGAAATTTTTTCCCATTGTACTTTGAAAAACACAACTGTGAACTACCTTTAGTGTTGTTACGGCGATGCTCTTACAACACAAAAAGTCGATCAAGTCTGGTGAGAAGAAAGTCTCTTCTAGAAACTTGTAGAAACCGACTTCCTAAAAACGCAATTCTAGGTTCTTTTTGGTCATGCTTGGTGAAAGAGTAGCGGGTAGTCCTTCCCGTAGATTCCTTCCCGTAATCATTTTTGAAAAAATCAATAAGCTGTCTTTTAAAATGATGGTTTCCCGTAGCTCTTCGATAGAAATGTATAAAAACAAAATTTGTAAGCTAAGTGTGGTTATGATAGTGAAAGAGGTGGGTGGTTTTGGATCTTTACCCCGGAAGTTTTTTAAAAGTTGAAGTTTTCAAAACGTAATTTTAAACTATTTTTTGGCTATAAAAGTTAGGGGAGCAAGGAGGGGTGAGAAATTTAGGACTCTTCCTTGAACATTTTTTAAATGGACACATTTTTAAGACTATTTTAGATAGTTACGCTATGAAAGTGGAGACCCATCTCCAAAACCTTTTTTGAAATTTAAGTGCTATTGACAAATTTTGGCTACATTTGATGACGTTAGTAGAAGGATCAGGGTTCGGGAGATAAACATAGAAATTTTTTTCAAAGCTATCCATACCGATTTATGGGAAAAGGGTTTCCAATCGCCCCCGCCCAAAACATATTCTCTCAAATTTTAAAATATACCCACCGCCCCCTTACCGCCCAAAATATGTCCACCGCCCCCCTGCCGCCCAAAAGAAGTTCACCGCCCCTCAACATTGTGCCACCGCCCACCAGTGGGCGGTATCGCCCCCGTTGAGAACCACTGTTTTAAACCTTTTCATCTTAAATTTTTTTTTATGATTATTCAATTTCAAAGTGATAAATACAATGTAAATTTGAGAAAAATAGCATATTTCCAAATTTCGGAAAAAATGGCCAATAATATGACTGAGCACTATTTCAATTCATAAAGTTCTTTAGATTTTTCAGTTTTATGAAATTAAAAGGTCCTGTATAAAAAATCTGGACAGGTCCTTGTAGAGTAACACTGTAATTTTTATCATTTTTAGTTTATCTTCGAGTAACTTTTTTAAAGTAGGATTTTGTATTCATTAATTTTGTTCAATTTGTGTCATTAAAGGGCTTAATTCAGACTACAATTTCTTTGAAAAATATTTTTTGTCATATGATTTTCAAGCAAGCAAATGATACTCATACAATGAAGTCAAAATAGTCATTTTTTCCCGGTTTCTTTGGTTGTACATCATAAGCAACCGTCTTGTACACTTGTATTTAGCCATCATGGGTTTCATCGAGAGAAATTGCGACTGTTTTTGTTCGGAGTATTTCTGTGCATTTTTAAAATGTTGTAATGAAATAATGACTGCTCCTCAAAACATTTTTTTTTCTTTGCAGAGCAATTCAAGCTCACACACATCCAATACTTCCGAAAACTTCTAATTCGTGATGCATAATGTATTCACATTCTAAACGTTTGGTTTAAGTGTTAACGCATTACGTTTGGTTTAAGTGAAAATTTTCATTAGTTTGCATAAGTTCAATACGATTTCCAGCAAGGATTTTGATAAGAACAATTGAATTTTTTAAGTGGTTTAATATTACAGATCATAGGCATATGTCTTATTCTTGATTTAAATAGGTTTTTTATTCGCTTACATAACAAATTACATTTTTAAGTGCAGATTTTCAAAAAACCCACATAACTTTTTTCTGTCTTTTTTTTTATTGCGTACAGAAATTTAGACTCTCAAACATTTTTTGAGAATATTAGGTCCTTGACGTATCATGTGTACATTATAGATGTTAGCAAAATTAATTTAATGAAGGGTTTCTGAAAAAAATAATCTTATTTTTTCTAACTGAGAAGGAGTCTTTTTTTTTTTTTTTTTTGAGGAAACTCGTTAGAAAATTTTCGGGCTGGGAACAATGCATTCTTGGGTAGGGGGCCGGCAAGAATTTTTTTTCCACACAAAAATTTTAGAGCCAGTCCGCCCCTGTCTTTAGTGACGTTAAAGGAATTGAGAAGACTCGGGGCATCTCTCCTGAAATATTTTGACACTGAAGCACAACTCAGGATATATTTCTTCGTGATAGAATAAAAGAAAAGAAGATGAGTTTTTTTTTTTTTTGAACTGAAGTCTCATTTAAGTTATCTTTTTGTAAGTAAAAGTTCAAAGACCTTCCCCTGAAAGATTTTCGATATATAGATGCGCAATTTCGCATTCTCTTTGGAGACGTTAAGACACAAAAAGTGGTTAGGGATCTCCCTCCGAAAATTTTCAAAATTGAAACCTTAAGCCATCTTTACTTTAGACCATCTTTGGTAGTGACGTTAGCAAGGACTCTCTCCCGAAATGGTTCGAAATTAATGTTTTAAAAACATTTTCATTTAGGTTATCTTTAATACCGTCAAGAGAAGAGGCAGGATTCGGGCGCTGTGCCCCAAAATTTTGCGGCATTGAAGCTTCAAGAATGCAATTTTAAGCTCTATTTTTTTAAACTGAAGGTTCAAAATTTCCTTTTTAGCAGAGGTGCCCATTACCCCCAAGAGCAAAAACTTATCATCCAAGACTTCCACTGAGATCCCTCTAAAACCGAGAGCCACACGTGAAAGAAAAAGAAAACAAAAACTTTTAAAAACGCCCCTTAAAAATAATTCAATAGCGCCGCTTACGCCATGATTCTTGATAGGAACAATTGCTTTTAGGCTTTGTCTAACAACATTTAGAATAATAAAGGGATTTAGGGTTTCTTCCGGAAATTTTTGGGCATAGAGACTGTAATTCGGAAGCTCTCTCTTTTCTAAAAACACATTTTAGAGCTAAAGACTATAGAAAAGTAAGGGGGATATTAACTACCGTTAACTGTTTGAATTTTAAATCTCTAAAATGCCAAATGAGGCAATGTTTGACCAAGGTATTGAAGCAGAAGCGGGAAAAGAACTCTCTTCCGAAAATTTTTGGATATTGAAGTTTTGAAACTGCAATTAAATACTCTATTCTTTAATTTCACCCCTGGTAAAGAGATTGAAAATTACGTGCCCCTTCTAGCTTGGACTCCTACCTCTTTTCGATTTTTTTTCTTTTGTTCAGCTGAAAGCTTGGAAATTATTTGTGAAAAAATTAAAACCGAAAATGATTGCACATTATTTTAAATTTCTTGCTGGGAGGAATACTTACACTTTATTTTAAATTTCTTGCCGGGGAGGAATGATTACACTTTATTTTAAATTTATTGAGTGTAGCATTATTTTAAAGACTTTTTTCCTGACTGACTAGAAAAAAAGGGGGAATGAGAAGAAAGAGAGAAACGTAATTTGCTGACTAATAATCTACATGTGTTGAATATTTTTCATTTAAAGATTTCTAAAATGATTAGGATTTTTTCTATGCGTTTTCTAATTGAAATATCTTCATTTTCCCAAGACACGTTCTTTTTTCTCTTGAATAAAGCGCAAGGGCTCTCTGACCCTCTTGGGTTGCACCACTGCCTGGTGCCATATAACGAATTATTATTAGCAATAATTATTTATTTATGTATTTCAAGCTAAAAGAAGGAAAATTTTTTTGAGTAAACTTAAACCGAATAATAATAACTACCTTTATTAAAAAAAAAAACAACAAAAGATAGAATTTTTTTTCTGGGGGGGGGAGTATAGGAGGGAAAGACCCTCTGGGGCCCTCCCTTACATACACATTTGAAAACAATCTTAATAGAGAATGAGCTTTTTTTCTGAAGGATTTTTTTTTTTTTTTTTGAGCAAACACGAACCGAACACCTATTTTTTAAAAAATCTTTCTCGATTTCGGGGGGGGGGGAGCCTTAAATACGCCCTTGGTTAGAGCTGTTACATCTTAACGGCTTTCGGAAGGAACACTTGTCGTGGGAAAGAGTAAGGAATTCAGGGAAAAATAGACCTCAGAAACGTGTTTTTAAAGAAAATTTTTTGCTTTACAATAATCAAGTTAACTGAGGATTTTTCCCCTAGAACCCCTCGGATAATCGAGAGTATATACTGTAATAATTTTTGAAAGAATCGTTCAGCAAGAATTTTCTATCCAGTAACGCATTTTTATTTATTTATTTCAGCCAGGGAAAAAAAAATTTCAAACTAGCTGTTTGATGAAAATTTTTTATTTTAATTTTTTTTCGCAAAGACCGGTCAAAATGTTGGGGGTGCGGCGCACCCCCTGGAACCCCCGTAAGTCCGCCTATGGTTACTATTCCATGTCACTGTTCCTGAATATTAATATTGATACATTCCTTGGCTATTATATACTTTTTGAATGTCAATAATATATAATTTCGAATTCACTGAAATATTTTTTAGCCATTACTTGTGGCATAAACGCTTATTGTACTACCTTCGTACGTTTTAAAACGTTTACCACACGAAAAAGGAAGCTCGTACATTGTCAAAAATATCAATTCTAAATATATGGGGCAGCTGCAGTTCATGATATTTTTTTAAAAATTTCTGAGATACTTCTGAGTATTTCGGAATCTACTTTCTACAATTTTATACAGCGTTTCTGTTTACTTCGGAATCCGCTTTCTGTAATTTCAAAAAACGTTTCTTAGTATTTTGAAATCCTCTTTGTATAATTTTCAAAAACATTTGTGTGTATATTGTGCCGCTGCGGTTTATGAAATTTTCAAAAAGAGTAAGAGTTCTTGAGCATTCCAGAATTCTCTCTGAAATTTTTAAAAACGTTTTCGAATATCTTGGAATCCTTTCTCTAACTTTTTTTTAACACAAATCTTATGTCGTATACTTCAATAAGTTTAATTAATTTTTTCTCCGCTAAGATGAGCGATATTTCATTCCAAAAAAAAAAACAAAACATAAATCAATAAAATACTTTATTAATGGTGTGAAAATACGAAATTATTATTATTATTTTAATCCTCCAGTTTCTTATGTTATAACTATTTTTATGAACCTCAACTTTTACAAATAACAAAACAACTGGTGGACTAAAATCATAATAAAATTCATAAATAATAAAAAAATTGTATTTTTACACAATTTTGAAAGTATTTTATTGAACTATTTTTTATTCGATTTTTAAAATGAAGTATTACAAATCTCAGCGGTAAGAAAAAAAAATAGGAATCATTATAATACAGATGATAATAATAATAAAAAAAATCTCTACTAATAATAAAGCTGAAGGTGTGTCTGTCTTTCTGTCTGTTACGCGCGTAGCGCCAAAACCGTTCGGTCGATTTTCATGCCACTTGGCACAAAATTAGTTTGTAGCATGTAGTTTTGCACCTCGAAGCGATTTTTCGAACATTCCATTTCGTTCTTTTTCTATTCGAATTCTTAGCGGAAATTCGATAAAATAGGGAAGAAATATTCCATACACATTTTCAAGTCTTATGTCATTCGAAAGCTTGAAATTTTCTGCACAAAATGACGTTTTTTCGAAGTTTCTACGATCATCAGGAGAGCTGTAACAATTGTTTTTAGAATCCCGAAATTCAAGGCTTACCTTCAGTAAAGCAAGCCAAACGATTCTAAAATGGCTTTGCTCGCGAATAAAATTTGTTTGAAAATAGAGATGAAATGAATTATTTTATCAACGGAAATCAACTTTTCATGTTGTTACCATGGTTACGTTTTTATTTCGTTCTTTTTCCCTTAATAATTTTAAAAATGTATTTGTTTTTGTAACAATCCAAACTCCAAGCCTTATTAAAATTAGTCAAATGAAATATTAAAAACCGTGATAAGATGGCACCTGTCAATCAAATGAGAAATCGAGTCCTTTCCTTAAAATACAGGATACCATTCTAAATTTATCGTCTGCAAAACATATTTTACTTCATTATTAATTTATTTCAATATAAATTGCAGCAAATGGCTTGAGTGAACGAATTTAGCTATTAATTTATCGTTTGCTGGTTGATCTTTGTCGATGTTTATTGTTTTTACTAGCTGCGTGGCCCGGCGTTGCACGGGCTGTAATGTAGTGAAGGCAGTTTGAGAAAACTACTCGCCACCAAGGCGGCTCGCCTTTAAAGTAATGAGGAAAGTTTAAACAGTTTACTCGCCGTCAAGGCGGCTCGCCTTTACAGTAGCGAGGAAAGTTTCAATAAAATACTCTCCGCCAAGGCGGCTCGCCTTTAAAGTACCAATTAAAAGTTTAATAAACTACTCCCCGCTAAAGCGGCTCGCTAAAAAGCTTTCCTGCATCAAAGAATCAATCGAATTATTTGCACATGCTTCCTCAAAAATAAAGACGATGTCAAGTAACGCATACTTAGCACTCTCCCTAAATAACAAATAAAATTCCTTTCCAAAAACAATTATTTCCAAACTATTCTAAACGAACAAGTTCTTTTAATATTTGGATCGCAGCCAAAAAAAGTCCCTTCGAAAAACAGCAATTGCAGTTTTATTTAAAAACACATTTTCAAAATGGTACCAGAGAAAAAATATGTCATTAATAATTAGAATAAAAACAATTGTTAGAATTTTGTTATAACATGTATTTAAAATGACAATGGAAGAAAAAACACTCTTTCATTTTAAAAAGTTCAATTTAATTAACGTTTTAATTTAAAATCGCAACGGAAAGAAATAAATATCTTGGAATTTTAAATAGTTCAATAATTTAATTAACGTTTTAATTCAAAATGGCAACGGTAAGAAATAAATGTCTTGGAAGTTTAATCATTTATTAGGCTTAATCGCTTTAAATTACTTATTAATTGATATCTTCGCTAATTAAAATCGTATGATTATATAAATTGAAACTAATGAAGCCTGAAAAATTACCTATCTATCGGTACCTGGTTCGACTTTCAGTTCGTTGGCGTTCAGGAGAAAGAAGCGTGACATAGATAGATAGAAAGATACTCAGTTTTTAATATTTTTATTATCATTGTGAAGAATAATGCACGAAATTTCTATGACTAATACTTAAAATTTTTAGGATCAGTTGAGTTTAAAAGAAAAAATTGCTCCAAATATACTTTTGCAATGTGATTATTTATTGTTGGACTGTAATTTGCAGCAATAATTGCATTTAATAAATAATGAAAGACAATATTAGAAATTAATTTTTTGGCGACTTTTTTACAATTTGGCATTCAATTCTATTTCAGTATATTTACTTCTATCTTATTGCGATATTGCAACGTTCTTTCTAAAGTATGTCATTTCGGAAAATGTATTATTTTGTTTTTGAAGTTAGGAAAGAAAACTTTCTTCTTCTTTTAAACTTTGGTTTGATTTCTGTTGGTTTCTGTGAGCAACAAAATTTTTCTTATTTTTTCTTTTGGCTTATTTTTGTGCACCTATCTTTGGGGTTGCATTCGAATGTCCCCAAGGGGTGATTTACCCCTTTTATGGGGTAATCAGGGCTTTCAATGCAGACCAAAGTGATATGAATTGGCGCGACCACTTGGCGATATCTCGCGAAGCTTTTGGTCACCAAGTGTTTGACGCCAATTTGGCGACATATCGCCAAGTTGGCAATAAATTTAGCGAAAAAAAATTTTTTTTGGTTCAATTTGGCGCTATTGGCGATATTTTGCGAAAAATCTACTGAATGATGTTAAAATCGGCGATATTTAGGAGATTAATCATTGTGAAACATTTTTTTGCATTGTTTCGTGGCAAACTAGGGATGCAAATGTTTGAATTGTTATCTTACTCACTTCAAGCACTATTTTAGCACTTAAGGCATCTACTAAGAAATTTACACGTAAAAGGAAGTAGTGTAGGGTCCATACCAAATTTTTATATCATACTTTGAAGGAATTATAGTTGAATTATAACTAAAATAGAGTATTTTTTCTGCTATATCATTTTTTTTACAAATGAACTTTTAATTTTATACCACGGGCAAAGCCGTGCGGGTACCGCTAGTAAATAAATAAAAAAATAAGAGTAACAGAAAAGAGGATTCCGAAACATTTGAAAACATGTCTGAAAATTTCAGAGGTTTCTGAAATACCCTCTGAGGAAGCTTTCTGAAATACTCAGAAACCTTTCTGAACATTTCATGAACCGCAGCTGCATGAAATACTCAGAAACGTTTCTGAAAATAACAAAAAGAGGATTCCGACATACTCAAAAACGTTTCTGAAAATAACATGAACTGCAGCTGTCTGACATACTCAGAAACGTTTCCGGATTTTTTTTTTTACAGTGTGTGAATTCTAGAGCATCAAGGAACCTCTGTGCCAACTTGACATCATACCGTTTTCTTGGTTTTCGAAATTGAGAGGACAACGTTGAAAACAGAAAGTGTGTATTGCATAAATGTTCAGATTCGACCAGACACATCTGCCCATGTGAATCCTCTTCCACAAAATGTTAATTTCGGATTAGTTTTACGGCTAGATTTTCATGAAAGTTAGTCTTAAATGCAAGTTACGGTAACCAACACTCAGAGACATTGAATTTCATTGAAAATTAAAACCATTTCTGACTCTAAAGTAGCAAAAACATAGCTGTGACTGATGTAAAAAGCTTGTTCCGTTCTTTATTCTTCAAAGCCCGTTCTAGAGCTTCAATTACGAGAAGGGAGAAGATTAATTTTTTGTTAACTTTTTCCGTTTCAGCAAAAGTGAGATTTCTCATTTAAAAAGGAAAATACCACTATCTATTGTGATTTCCTGACCCTTTTAAACGTTTGAAGACTGAAGAAACTTTTAAGAATCGTTTTCGGTGAAAATGCAGCATCTTTTGAATGAATGAACGCTTTCATATATTTATTTGCAATGGCATATCAGTCGCATATTCATCATTGCTCTAAAAAGAATTATTTGTGCGAACATTGCATACATTTTCCAACGCTTGCCATTTCAAGACACACCTAAGGGCGAAATTACAAAATGATAAGCTTCGCAACGCATTTGGCTCCAACGCATCTGCAGCCACTTAAACTTCGCCAAGTCTAAGTAGCCAAGTTGGCAAACCACGTGACATAAACAAACATGTCCGCTCGCATTCGCCAAAGTTGCGATGTCGCATTGAGAATTTTGTATTGCCTGTTAAAAATTGATTAATTCGCTTCTTTGGTGGATCAAAATATTAATTTATCGCTGTATTCACTTTTCGGAAATATCAATCACGCATCAGGTGTTCCAAAAGAGAATAATTTGTGCAATACTTCAATAAATACCATCGTGCAAGCTGATGAGAACTGTTTGTATTCTAAGCTCTGAAGTGGAAGTAAAACGCCGTGGATATTTTAACGTACAGCGCAAAGTAAATTTCTCTTCCAAATAATTGACTTTTGCTGAGAATATCATTTTCGGAAAAATGTTTCCACTTTGCTAGCTGATGAAAGACACTAGATTTTCAACTGGGAAACCAAATAATATATTATACAAGTTATGAAACCTCTGAAATCAGAAAGTTTTTTTTAGTGCAATATTGGATGCTCAACCTTAAAACTTAATGAATTGATAAACAGGTTCCTTGTAATCATGCAATACACATAATAACATATATATTATGTGTAAAATATTTATGTGTAATATTCTGTAATTGTCAAAAGCTGGTTTACACATTATTGTTTTCACTCGAAGGTAAACTTTTCTTTTTCTTCTTTGTATGTTTAGTTGATGACAGATTGGGAATAAAAATAGCAGCATACCAAACATGTTAAATGTGTCTTTTATTGTTTTTTTTATGCTACTGATTTTAAATATATGGTTTGTTTATGGTTTTGAATTGTGTCAAACTTAAAATGATTTTATTAATAGCTAAGAGTTGATACTTTGTTTCTCCGGTTTCGAAAATACAGTCAAACTTGTTTATCTCAAACCTGCGTAAGCTCGAAAACCTGTCTATGATGAAATTTTTCAATTTCCCTGCTTTTACAGCATAAATTTAATGGTTTTGCCTCACGTTTATCCCGAAGGATTTTTATGAGTTTCATCTCCCGCCCCGTCTATCAATGGTATAACTTGGAGACAAAACTCATCTTCTGTACAATTATTCAAAGACTATGTTCGTACTTAAAGGTGATGCGTTCACTTGCTACCGGTATAGTCATCATAGTTAGTAAAACGTGGACTCACAACATGTCGTACAGTAAAATATTCAACAGTTTTTCTGAAAAACAATCTATTAAGTATTTGACTTTGTTCCAATTGTTTATTTTTGTAAATTTTTTCACAACCTCTGTATCTCGAATTTTTCTTTAGTCCCGTGAATTTGAGATAGACAGGTTTGACTGTATATATCGCAACATGCAGTCAAGCCTCGTTAAAATAAACTTCAAGGAAAATTTAAAATAATTTTATTGCAACCGTAGTTCTACTTTAGCTGAAAACAATACAGAGCAAACCAAGGGTGGTGATCAGAAATATAATTCGTCGTAACAGTAATTCACTTTAGGCCTGTTTGAATTGACGAGGTTCTACTGCATATATTTCCTCCTTATTTATTTGGAAAATATCAAGATGTTTTGATATTTTCAATGATGATTATTACGATAAAAAAATTGCATTAGTCATATTTATTTGGGGTCAATCCAGGATATTTTGTCCAGGTCCTGTTTTTAAATTTTGTGAAAAATGTTGATGTCGAAAACAAAGGATCAGTTTCGATATAATTTAGTCATAAACTACATAAAAATAATTCCTAAATAGTATTAAAAGTACATATAAGTTAACCCATTACCCGCTGGTGTTGCGCTGACGCAACGGTCATTATAAAAAATCATAAAAAATTCGCTATTTAACTAATTTTTATACCGATTTCAGTTTTAGGTTTAAGAACAACCATAGAAACATGTTAAGTAAAAAAATTGCTTCAAACATTTTTTTCTATTTGTAATAAAAATTGTGGTTCTAACATGCTTTTTTTGCTCAAATTTGTGATCTATTTTTCTATCAAAAAACTTAGAAAAGAAAAAAAGTTTGGGTTTATATGTGAAATACTCTTAGTCAAGGTCACTTTTATAAAAAAAAATCCACTCAGAATTGATTCTGTGTCGAAGGGGAGGAACGCAAAAGCAGGTGTTGCGTGAGCGCATCGTCAACGAAAAAGGGATAGTCAGATCTTTGGCCAGACTGCCTGTTTCAACTGCTTTTTCGAAAGGCAAAGCGCATTTCTATTCTGCTCGTTTTGACTTTTTTTCGTCTCCGCCTTTTGAAATGCCCAGAACAAGATATCTTCGTTTAAGAAGCATTCGAACATGTTTTTGAACAAAAAATTAAAAAAAAAAAAACTATGATGTGATGATGATGATTCGAGGTTCTACTTACGGTAAAATTGAGCCCGTAAAGAACGTTTCTTGCTACTCCAGAATTCAGAAGAAAAAGGTTTCTGTTCCTCAGCTTTGCATCATTGAGCAATATAACATGGAAATGGGTAATGTTGATTAGTGCAATAATTTGTTTCAAATTATAGAATTAGAGTCCGAGAGAAAAAATGTTCGCCAATATTTTCAAATTATATCTATGTTGTACAAACAAATGCTCAGAAACTTTCAAGACTATCTGAAGAAAGAAATAGAAAGTCACTGTTGGGGTTTTAGACGAGAGGTTGCACTTAATTTTTGCAGCCCCCCCCCCCTTGATAATAATACACAGAAGAAAAGTTCAGCTACAGGACCGTCAAGCAAATTCAGCTTTCCAATGCCAGTATCTGGGGGGCATTTTACAGTAAGATTTACAAATAAAAAAAAGGTACGGTGCAAGTATTTCCATTGTGTTGTTTCTGAAACCACTCGGGTACCCGAGCCCAAGTAGACAGATCTTCCTGATTTTACTCGGAACAAGTACGGCTTCCGTTTTTATAAGCACCATTATGGTGGAAGCCCGATTTAGCTCAGAGCTCTGTTCTTTTGAACCAGGCCAAGGGCCGAATAAACAACTGGTTTTGTACCCCTAGAGGCATCGTTTAACTTGGAGGACTTTGTGACCACGACCCATTTTACTTCGCCCAGCCACCATTAGTAACGACGGTGGAGTACTTTTCGGCTGGGATCAAACCCGGGACACTCCGGTTACGAGTCCGACGTCTTATTGATCTGGCTGACCACAGCTCCATTGCCACTGTCAAACTGTTTATCGTTGCAATGCTTGTGATATTGCTCTCCACCCCGATTGCAACGAAGTTTATCATGTATGACCTTGGATAATCAGGTTTTTATTAAATTAAAAATTTTTTCATTGATTTTTAAAAAACAACTTTTACTTTCTTCTAAAGTTCTCTGCACATTTCAAAACCATGGGGTCTAGTCTCTGCCCAATACGGAAAAATTCTCCGCATTCAAAACCAACCCGTGACGTCATTTTAACGTATGTAGCGAGACCCGCTAGTCTCTGCCCTTTTTTTCCGCACGCAAAATACGTAGTCTAAAATGTAAACATACGGAAAATTTACGCCGTCTTCTTTCAGGCGGAAAACCATTTTGCGTACTTAAAATCCAAGATGGATGCCGCGTTTGCTGCGTTGGATTAACAACTAGAAGACGTTGAAAGATTGGAAACGAGAGAAAGAAATGGTGTTTAAAGACCAATTCAAATGCTTTCGAGCTTTCAGATCGCAGATTTGTTAAACTTTTCAGATTAACAAAAAATTTAGCGATTGATTGACCTCACGGAAGATAGTAAAGATAGTTTTCCCGCCGGAAGACTATACCAGCTCACTTGCGGGTAAGTACTTTCTTCATTATTTTGCAAACAAAACATCATTTTTAATGCTTTGCGTCCATTTATAGAGTACAGTCGACGCTCGATATAACGACCGCCTCCGTCCTACAGAAAACGGTCTTTATAACGAGTGGTCGCTGTAAGAGGTAGAACATATAGTATATTGAGATACAGTTGGGGGTTTTCTCACCGGTCGTTATATTGGGATGGTCTTTATAACTTGTGGTCGCTATAACGAGCGTCGACTGTAGTAGCAAATCTTGTTCGCGCTTTACGAAAACTGCTGTTTATTTTTTTTCACACAGATTCCTTTTATTCAACCATATTAAATCAACCAAAAAACGAAAGAAATCTCGACCTGGCCGTTTCGGATTTTCATGTAACTTTCGGGAATCCTACCCTTGAACAGTGCTGTATTTACGTATGGTCTTAATGGGCCAGGGCGGCATGATTGGGGGGGGGGGCACTTTTTTCATGTAAAATGAAGAGTTTTTTTTTTTTTTTTTTTTTAGACAGCAGGGTGGATCGGCAGCGAGAATTACATCTATCAATTGAATTAAATACTGTTCTTTGTTAATAACGCTGTGTGGCCGGGGTTTGCACGGTTTACCTTGAAAATACATTTTATGTCAAGTAAATAAAGTTTTTTTTTTTTTTACAACTCTGAAATTCAACACTTAAAGGGGGGGGGGGCAGTTTCAAAAGTCCAGGGCAGCCTCACGTCTATTTTTTGTATTGAAAAATCTATTATTCATAATTAATCAGTAATTAATTTCTGAAATTCGTTAAAAAAACATTTTTTTTTCTTGCTGGCAGTGTTGTAAAATGTTATAACTCAAGTTCTATGAGAGGTACAGAGTTGCATATTAACTCATTTTAATAACAATTATATGCGCTTTAATTTGATATGTAACGACAATATTTCGAGGAAAAATTTAGGCCCAAGGCCGACAATACTTTAGAGGCCCCCTTCTGTGCTCTGCCTTTTCAAGTCACCAAAAAAAAAAATATTTTTCGCAGTGGCGATATAAGGGGGCCAGGGGGCCCCCTTGTATCCCCGCCCTTAATTATTCCCCCCCCCTTGTATCGCCACTGCGATACAAGGGGGGGGATAATTAAATAATACTCTATAAATGGACGAAAAGCATTAAAAATGTTTTGTTTGCAAAATAATGAAGAAAGTATTTACCCATCCCCCCCCCCAAGCTCAATGGCGCGAATCCCCCCCCCCCCCAAAAAAAAATTTCACAACCCTCTTGTGCTTTTTATTTTTTTTCCTCTTTTTTATTTCTTTTTTCTAATATTATTTATTTATTTTTTAAATTATAACTATTAGTTTTTCATGTATTAACTTTTTAAAAGTACTAATTATGCGCAGAATATAATCGCTTTTTTTCTCTTCCACACATTCCAAGCACACCCACACACACACGAAAAAAAAATAATAATTTAAATAAAAAAACTAAATTAATAAATAATTTAAATAAATAAATCAGTTTTAAAAAATCCCCCCTAAAATTTTGCTGGCGCAACTTGCGCCATAATCCTCCCTGTGGGGGGTGATTTTTGGGGATCATTGTATAGAGCTCTGCAAGGCACTATGTAGTTGCACTGTATGCATTATGTCTAGCCCTGATACTGTTTTTTTATATCCATTTTAGCTCAAGATTTTTAAAGCTAATTCCCAAGAAAGAAATCTTTTTTTTTTTCCATAAAATGAACTAAATAAGAGAAGTGCTAATTAAGTATCAAAAGAGATTGTTTTTATTTTTCAATTTATGAATCATTATTTTTTTCTTAAAAATACATAATTCTTCAATGCTGTGCATCAGTTTTTAAAAAATTAGGGGCCCCTTAGGAAGATGAGGCCCCAGTCCCAGGCCTAGATGGCCTGTGCCATAATCAGGCCCTAGCAATTGTGTTAATTAGGGCTTGTAGTACTTGTTTTTAATTCCATATCCAGCACAAAAATATTTTAAATTAGATTCTGAAAAATATTATAGTGTTATAAATATTCAGGAGCCCCGAAGGGAGGTCATGAGAGTTTTCCTCATTCGGCAAGCTCGAAATGACAAGTCGGCAAATTCAGGAACAGTATTACTTTTTTTGTGACGCTGCAATATCTTCCTGTTTTTACATAATTTTGTTGCCTTTGAAAATAAGAAGACCCGTTTTATAAAACTCAATTCGGCTGTTGTCAAATGACCATCATGCTTTAAATGATGATATAGATAAATGGTGATAGATGCAATATTCTATGATATGTCATACAGTCAATACGCTTTAATCTGTATATATGTTAACAACAATAATTTATAAATCATGAAATCAATTGTTTTGACTATTCAAAATACACTCCCGCTGTTATTTATCTAAATTCCAATATTTGTCGATGATTTTTTTGTGACACCCATTGTCTTTTCTCATAAGTAATAGTATAAGGTCTGTGTGTATGCAAACAATGGAAAACAAAAGTAAAAGCGTTGTCTGCCGAGCATTGCCAAGTCAACGATTACGATACGTGCCAATTGAAACACTAATTTTCGATTGGCTGATTTGGATCGGAATAAAGGCGTGGCTTAATATTTTTCAGTACCTTCGTAAACACGCCGAATGTTAACGTACGTTCGGAATATTTGGGCAGAGACTACGCAGTTACCGCACGTACGGTTATCAGCATACGTTATTAGAGTTCGTTACGATGCGTGCGTACGTTGAAGGCATGATTAACGTACGTAAATTTACGTATGGGCAGAGACTAGACCCCCATATCAAAGCTCATACAAATTTTAGCGGTCTAAAACGCATTGAAACTGCGGAATTGTATCAAATAGAACTACTTGGCATCCGTACCCCTTTTCCGCTGACGTTGTGTCAACGCAACACCCTATATTTCTAAACGTAAGTGGAATTTTGTTCTTTTTGCAGCATAATACTATTGTATAGGCTCAAAATAGTAACTTTTATGATTTGTATCAAAAACAAATAATGATTTCGAGTTTCGGCGGTTAATGGGTTAATGTTAACAAGCTCAAGAAAGGGCTTCTTCACTACATAACATTTGTTACTAAAACTTAGTGGTGTACCGAGTGCTCCATAAATACTCGGTACTCTGTCAATTTACCGAGTGCTTGGAATTCGGCAAAATTTTAATCAGGTACTCAACCAAAGTCGAGTAGTTGTCAAAATTGAATATTTTTCATGATAACAAAAGTTATGAGAAATTTACAATTGCTTTGTTCACAAAATACAACTGATCTATGTATGAGGCCAAAAAAAAAAACTTTACTACAGTCGACGCTCGATATAACGACCGTCTCCGTCCTACAGAAAATGGTCTTTATAACGAGTGGTCGCTATAAGAGGTAGAACACAGAGTATGTTGGGATACAGTTGGGAGTTTTCTCGCCGGTCGTTATATTAGGATGGTCTAACGAGTGGTCGTTATAACGAGCGTCGACTGTACTAAGAAAATCAATGCATGGTGAAAGTTAGCTATTGCCTTTCCTTTCTAAGTTTGCAAATTCGTGAATGTGCATTTGTGCATAATTAACTTCATAGACGATAATAAGAAACCTAGATAAAAATACAGTGGACGCTCAATATAACGACCGTCTCCATCCTACAGAAAACGGTCTTTATGACGAGTGGTCGCTATAAGAGGTAGAACATAAAGTATGTTGGGATACAGTTGGGGGTTTTCTCATCGGTCGTTATATTAGGATAGGATGGTCTTTATAACGTATGGTCGCTATAACGAGCGTCGACTGTAGATGATAATAAAAAATATTTAAATCATATTCCAATTTATTTGGAATCATTTGAAAACGTAAGTTACGAATTTTTCAAATCAAAATTTTGCAAATTCAATTTCTCGGTATCCGGATAACAATGCATCAGGTGAAAAATTAAGTCACTTTTATAATCATAAGAAAAAGTTGTGACTATTTTGGGTCCAGCAATACTTGGGATAATAATAAAAAATGCCATGAAAATATTTTGATAATCAAAGCCACATTTTTTTTTAAACTGTAACCCGACAAGTTTCATACTGAGTACCGTAAAATTTGGTGACTCGATACACTTTTCAGCTTTAATTGTAAAAAACATAGTTAAAAGATTTTTTTCAATTAGATTTTTTGGGTAGAAACTTCGGTCTTGCTTTGCTTTTGATATTCCAAGCAAAGACAAAATATTTTGAACAGTTATTATTTATATATATAGGAATTTAGGGGTGCTCGAAATCACCCCGCTGATGGGGCTCAACCGGAACACATGTTAGATTTTTTTTTTTTCAATTTAACCTGCAATAAGTCTCACAAACACGAGTAATATTGATGGAGGAGAATAAGAACAGATCTTTACTGTCAAATAAAAGTTTCATTTCTATACCAGTAAACGTTTACGATTTGTCAAAATTCAAAATAGCTTTGAACTTATGAAAAATTAAAATTGATTTTAAGAAATGCTTTTGAACTGATGTACAAAATTTAACATAAATTGAAATTACTCATGTCGTCCACAAATATGTACTTGTCCTTAAAACTAGCAGTCGAAAACAATATTGATTTGAGAATACAGTTTCAATTTAAAGATTTTTGTCAAAATATCCAATGTTTTCAAGCAATGTTGTTTTTTTTTCAGTGGCAGTGAAAGGACATTGCTTATCTAATTAGTAACAGCAGAAGTAAAGTATTCTGAAAATGTTGGGCAGAAAACGACAAATTCAATTCAGGGCCGTCGAGTGCCAAAGTGCCAAAGATCCTTGTCAGGTTGGTCGCCCCCCCCCCCCCAAAAAAACGTAGCAAATTTATACTACTCGGATTTTGAGCTAGGCTCCTAACTTGCGGCTAGGCTGACATGGTGTCACAGCAATCCCGACTCCATTGTATCCAGCGCCACAAATTAAAATTTTAAAAGTTGCAGTGACCTCCCATTGGGGGCCGTAGTTAATTTCTGATAAGAGTTAAGTGTCTAGTTCTTCTAGTACCAAGCAAAAAATTTCTTAGTTGATGATATTAGTTTGAAAAATATGCATACAATAAGCTAAAAATGTAGGAAGCTAAGAACATTGAGTATAATATGGCATCCTATACATTTATTTTCTTTTCATTAAATTCTAAAGCTCAATATGTATGGCTTTGGCTGTTAGTACCATCCAGAGGAGACAGATTTTGAAACATCATTTAATAAATACAAATGTTAGTACAGTCGACGCTCGATATAACGACCGTTTCCGTCCTACAGAAACCGGTCTTTATAACGAGTGGTCGCTATAAGAGGTAGAACATAGAGTATATTGGAATACAGTCGGGGTTTTTCTCATCGATCGTTATATTAGGATCAGGCTTGGAGTAATCGCCGATTACGTAATCGTAATCGGCGTAATCGATAACGTTTTTTTGTAATCGTAACCATAATCATAATTTGGAAATGGATCACTCGTAATCGTGTAATCGTAATTTTAATCAAGTATTTGTTGTGTAATCGTAATTGTAATCTACATTTAAATAATCGTAATTTGGCCTTGTAATCGTGTAATCCAGACTTTTTCTGAAAGTGAAAGCTTCTTAGTTGCGTTTCTATAATGGTTTGAAAAAGATAAGAGAGCTATTTCGTGCTCCTTGAAGGTCACAAAGTTGAGCCCAAGGCCCTAACGTAAGCGCTTTGTAGCCCATGGTGCCTATGACAGGCAGAGCCCAGAGGACCGTCTTCCATCTCAGTCGGTGGACTGCCTCTGCTGATTTAGGATAGGTCATCAATTTTCCCTTTCATCAACTGACAATGAAAAGGACAAATCCCAACCCTTGTTGCCGGCGGCCGGCCTACGAAGAAAACAGTTGTACCGAAATACTAACACATGTTTTCGGTTCAACAGAGTATTCTGTAAACAGTTGCAACCCAATCGTGCAGTTGTATGCCTTTTGGTGTTTTTCTCCCACTTTGACTTTCATTGTATATTTTCTTTTTCAAAAAAAGAGCGATGTTGCAATCGTGTTTCAGTGATCATTCAAGAACAAGAAGTAATCATTGCGATGACAACACCCTGGTGACTTTTTTTTTTCAAAATATTTTCACATATAATTTAATCTTAAGTTTATGCTTTATATTTTAATGCTCATATTATAAAACATCATTAAGGGGTCTAGTCTCTGCCCATACGTAAATTTACGTACGTCAATCATGCCGTCAACGTACGCACGCATCGTAACGAACTCTAATAACGTATGTTGATAACCGTACGTGCGGTAACTGCGTAGTCTCTGCCCAAATATTGCGAACGTACGTTAACATTCGGCGTATTTACGAACGTACTGAAAAATATTAAGCCACGCCTTTATTCCGATCCAAATCAGCCAATCGAAAATTAGTGTTTCAATCGGCACGTATCGTAATCGTTGACTTGGCAATGCTCGGCAAACAACGCTTTTACTTTTGTTTTCCATTGTTTGCATACACACAGACCTTATAATATTACTTATGAGAAAAGACAATGGGTGTCACTAAAAAAAATCATGGACAAATATTGGAATTTAGATAAATAACAGCGGGAGTGTATTTTGAATAGTCAAAACAATGGATTTCATGATTTATAAATTATTGTTGTTAACACATATACAGATTAAAGCGTATTGACTGTATGACATATCATAGAATATTGCATCTATCACCATTTATCTATATCAGCATTTAAAGCATGATGGTCATTTGACAACAGCCGAATTGAGTTTTATAAATCGGGTCTTCTTATTTTCAAAGGTAACAAAATTATGTAAAAACAGGAAGATATTGCAGCTTCACAAAAAAAGTAATACTGTTCCTGAATTTGCCGACTTGTCATTTCGAGCTTGCCGAATGAGGAAAACTCTCATGACCTCCCTTCGGGGCTCCTGAATATGTATAACACTATAATATTTTTCAGAATCTAATTTAAAATATTTTTGAGCTGGATATGGAATTAAAAACAAGTACTACAAGCCCTAATTAACACAATTGCTAGGGCCTGATTATGGCACAGGCCATCTAGGCCTGGGACTGGGGACTCATCTGCCTAAGGGGCCCCTAATTTTTTAAAAACTGATGCACAGCATTGAAGAATTATGTATTTTTAAGAGAAAAATAATGGTTCATAAATTGAAAAATAAAAACAATCTCTTTTGATACTTAATTAGCACTTCTCTTATTTAGTTCATTTTATGGAAAGAAAAAAAGATTTCTTTCTTGGGAATTAGCTTTAAAAATCTTGAGCTAAAATGGATATAAAAAAACAGTATCAGGCCTAGACATAATGCATACAGTGCAACTACATAGTGCCTTGCAGAGCTCTATACAATGATCCCCAAATATCACCCCCCTCAGGGGTGCCCACAGGGAAGATTGTTGGCGCAAGTTGCGCCAACAAAATTTTAGGGGGGGGATTTTTTAAAACTGATTTATTTATTTAAATTATTTATTAATTTAGTTTTTTTTATTTAAATTATTATTTTTTTTCGTGTGTGTGTGGGTGTGCTTGGAATGTGTGGAAGAGAAAAAAAACGATTATATTCTGCGCATAATTAGTACTTTTAAAAAATTAATACATGAAAAACTAATAGTTATAATTTAAAAAATAAATAAATAATATTAGAAAAAAGAAATAAAAAAGAGGAAAAAAAATAAAAAGAACAAGGGGGTTGTGAAATTTTTTTTTTTTGGGGGGGGGGATGGGTAAATACTTTCTTCATTATTTTGCAAACAAAACATTTTTAATGCTTTTCGTGCATTTATAGAGTATTATTTAATTATCCCCCTCTTGTATCGCAGTGGCGATACAAGGGGGGGGGGGGATAATTAAGGGCGGGGGCCCCGCGATACAAGGGGGCCAGGGGGTTGGCCCCCTTATATCGCCACTGCGAAAAAGATTTTTTTTTTGTGACTTGAAAAGGCAGAGCACAGAAGGGGGCCTCTAAAGTATTGTCGGCCTTGGGCCTAAATTTTTAATTGACAGTGTCATTTATTTATTTATTTTGTGAGAAACTCTTTCCTCGAAATATTGTCGTTACATATCAAATTAAAGCGCATATAATTGTTATTAAAATGAGTTAATATGCAACTCTGTACCTCTCATAGAACTTGATTTATAATATTTTACAACACTGCCAGCAAGAAAAAAAAATGTTTTTTAACGAATTTCAGAAATTAATTACTGATTAATTATGAATAATAGATTTTCCAATGTAAAAAAAATAGACGTGAGGCCGCCCTGGACTTTTGAAACTGCCCCCCCCCTTAGGTGTTGAATTTCAGAGTTGTAAAAAAAAAACTTTATTTACTTGACATAAAATGTATTTTCAAGGTAAACCGTGCAAAGCCCGACCACACAGCGTTATTAACAAAGAACAGTATTTAATTCAATTGATAGATGTAATTCTCGCGGCCGATCCACCCTGCTGTCTAAAAAAAAAAAAGTTTTCATTTCACATGAAAAAAGTGCCCCCCCCCCCCCCCAATCATGCCGCCAAGGCTATAATAGCCCATTAAGACCATACGTAAATATAGCACTGCTCAAGGGTAGGATTCCCGAAAGTTACATGAAAATCCGAAACGGCCAGGTCGAGATTTCTGTCGTTTTTTAGTTGATTTAATATGGTTGAATAAAAGGAATCTGTGTGAAAAAAATAAACAGCAGTTTTCGTAAGGTACGAACAAGATTTGCTACTACTCTATAAATGGACGCAAAGCATTAAAAATGATGTTTTGTTTGCAAAATAATGAAGAAAGTACTTACCCGCAAGTGAGCTGGTAGTGTTCCGGCGGGAAAACTATCTTTAATATCTTCCGTGAGGTCAATCAATCGCTAAATTTTTTGTTAATCTGAAAAGTTTAACAAATCTGCTATAAGAAAGCTCGAAAGCATTGAATTGGTCTTTAAACACCATTTCTTTCTATCGTTTCCAATCTTTCAACGTCTTCTAGTTGTTAATCCAACGTAGCAAACGCGGCATCCATCTTGATTTTTAAGTACGCAAAATGGTTTTCCGCCAGAAAGAAGACGGCGTAAATTTTCCGTATGTTTACAGTTTAGAATGCGTATTTTGCGTGCGGAAAAAAAGGGCAGAGACTAGCGGGTCTCGTTACATACGTTAAAATGACGTCACGGGTTGGTTTTGAATGCGGAGAATTTTTCCGTATTGGGCAGAGACTAGACCCCTAAGTATATAAAAGAAGCAAAAGTTGTGTATTTAAAGATTTTTAAAACATGTTTTATGTACCTGATTTAACGTCTGATTTATTTTTAAGTGTTAATTATCTTTTTACATTTAGAATAATTTCAATATACTTTTATTCATGTTTATTGTTTTATTTTCACGTTTTTAGTGGCAATAATAGCATTTCAGTGTACCTCAAAACTGTGACATATGAAATGGTCATACACGCAGAAAATAAATAAACAAGTAAATAAATAAGATAAATAAATAAATAAACTCATTAGATGCATTCATTAGTTGCGATCATCTCTATGATATTAGTAAATTAAAAATCATAATTTCTCAACTATGACATTGTTGCTGCGAAGGAGCATTCAAGGTTCGTATTCTTCCTAAAATTCCATTAAAAATTTGCATCCCCTAAAATTCCTAGTTTGGGAAAAAAGTTGGAAAACTTTACAGGGGTCTGTTTGGGAGAATTTAATGGACTTTTTACGAAGTATTTTTTTGCAAAAACACGTTTTTTTTTTTTTTTTGCTGTGGACATTTTACAAAATATTTTGTTATAAAAACTGACACAGTTTTCATTTTAGAACAGACTGTTCTCGCCTTGCTTGCGTATGAGAGCGATAAGTCGCCAGTATGGGGACTTGGCTTCGCCAAGTGACGCCTACCCCTCTCTCGGTGCGGGGATCAGGTTGCTTGCCTTCCCTCCAGTCGCCTTGGATATCCCAACGAAGACAGCCATAGGGCTCTCTGTCTCTCTCTCTTTCCATGCAGTATTGTATCTTAATTTGTGAAGAACAATAAATATGTTTGCTGGAACTGCGACTCATCTATATACAGTCCACTGCTGGGAGATATAGTTCTCCCCCCTCATCCAAGCGGATCCACAGACCTTTTACAAAATTCTTCTGAAAAACGAACTACTTAATCTTTAAAACATATGCAGTCAGCGCTCGATATAACTAGAGCTCCTGTAGAAGACAGGCTGACCTATGCCGCCATTTTGATGCCCACGGTCTCAGATGTAAACAAGAGCACGCTGCTATGTTGGCGCCTTTATCGCTTTTATTGTGCGTTTTACAATTTCGTTAAAAATAAATTTCCGAGTTGCGTATCAAAAAAAAAGTCTTATCCTTTGGAAACGTGAATATACAAATGAAAAAATTTTTGAAAAAAAAAAAAAAAAAATCAACATTTTACAGTATCATATTTATTTACATGGAATTATAATGCAAATGAACTTTAATAAGAAAATTAAGTATTGTTTAAGGAGTTCTTTCTCTGAGAATTAATTTCTCGGTGATTTTGCGAATTTTACCGAAAGTTTCTTCTATATATAAAGTTCAAATAATTCACGGGGCTAAAATTTTGGCATTTACAGCACGCTCAAGTATTTTCCCAAAATAATTTATTTAAATTCTGTATAATTGGGTGAATTCTAAGGCAAGTAAAATGTATTTTTCAAAATTGGTTGTGAGTTTATATGAGGTATAATAACTAAAACTGGATGAGTAAATAAATAAATGCCTCCACTAAAAAATGTATGAACTTATGTCCAACAATAAAATGTAGAATTTAAAAAAATAAAAACCTAATAAATAGATGATGCCCATTTTAATTACTTTTTTAAAGTGCCTTTATGAACTGACGTTTTTGTTGATGATTCCTAAAGAAGCGATTTACTGTCAAGAATCTCTCAGTTATTGTTTACTTCAGAAGAAAATTATCCAACTAAAAACTACTTATAACTTAAAAGTTGAGCATGAAACCTGAATGAATTTTCAAGAGATGACATTTAAATATAAGAGCTGGCCAAGGAAATCAATCTTCAATTATTTGCTTAAAAATTTCAATTTTTAATGTTATAAAAACATTGCTTTGATTTGTTTGAAGTAGTAATGAAAAATCAGACATTTAATTACGACGCATTCCTCGCAAAATTAAAAGTACGACGAGTGTTTAAATTTGTTTGGCGATAAACATTGGTAAGAAAAACATTTTACCGCCAAGATTTATGGCAAACCTGTTATTTCTTAAGGTATTGTTTTTTTAATTACTACATCAAAAGTTTCAGTGTGTAGACCAGTTTTTGGTTCAATTCGGGAAAAAGAAGACACTTCATAACAGATTCTAACCAAATGGAGAAGGTATCCATAAAAAAACAAGCGCACTAACTATGCAAAGTTGGGAATTTTTAGGCGGAATCCAATTTTTGTGCCGGCAGTTTATAATCCAATTCTTCCTTCTTTTTTCACATGTTGGGAACCTAAACATTCGGATTTTATTCCTCGAGTGATTGCTACAATTTATTCCAGCACAATCACCCATTTTTCTGTATATAAAACTACAAACCGGCGAGGTTTTTGTTTGCAGACGACACAGCAAGCACACTCGGCGGGAAACAAAATGGCTGACGAGTCAGCTCCTAGTTATAGTAGCCTTAGATATAACGACTAATCTCCGTCCCGCAGAAAATGTCTTTATAACAAGTAGTCGCAACGAGTAGTAAGAGCTAGAATTTTTGAAAAATACATATACATCATGCAGTCAGAAGATATTTTTTAAATACTTGAACAAAGTCCTAAAATTATTTTTCTTTCATTGGAATTGAAGAATATATTAGTGCTAAACACTATAACAAAATATTAAACAGATTTTAAATTAGAAAATGTAGGAAAAAAAATATTGCAGACTTACAAATCATTTATTCCACGAACAAAAAATTAGAAATAAGTGTTTGCTTTTTTTGCAAAACGTAATTTTCCATTTCGGTTATAGATGGTACATAGTGTCCAGTACTTTGTTTGCCTTACGGAAAAAAAAAACATTTTAAATTCTTAATAGAAATAGAAACATTTTCTATTCTATGAGCTATCATTACATCCTTCTTCATCCGAAGATGTACAGGATACATTAATTTCTTCTCTCCCACTGTAGAAATATTATCCGCTGAATTTGGTCGCTATATTAGATTAAACGATACAGAAAGGTCGTTAAAAGCAAATTAACATAGAGTATATAGAGATAAAGTTGGGGTATTTTTAAAATTGTAGTTATAATGGGATGGTCATTATAATGTGTGGTCGTTATAACGAGCGTCGACTGTATTATATAATATTGATTACTAGTAGACAGATTATAAATTGCAAATTTATATTTTTCATGGTAAATTTTTACCGAAATAAATAAACGATTCATTTAATAGAATATTATAGAAATATTACTTGCTGTGTAATTTTATATGATGTTTTAAAGAAGGTTTAAATTTCACATGCTTCACTTTCCTTTCACTTAAATGATAAAGTAAACACTTGCCCACTAAAACTTGACCCTCTTACAAAATTTCTGGATCCGCCTGTACAGACACACACATTCAATAATTGAAAAATAGCCTTGTAGTTGTGTAATTTGACTTTTTTTTTTCCAAACTATTTTCACATATAATTTAATCTTAGTTTATGATTTATATTTTAATGCTCATACTATTTTTATCAATGAACATATAAAAGAAGAAAAAGTTGTGTATTAATAGATTTTTAAAACATTTTTTATGTTTAAAAAACATTAAATTTTACATGATAATTTTATTTTTAAGAATTTTATAATTCCAATATTGATTATATGTAGACAATTTATAAATTTCTGATTTGTATTTTCCGTGATAGTAATTTTTTACCAAAATAAATAAATGGTTAATTTAATAGAATATAATAAAAAATATTACTTGCTGTGCAATATTGTATGATGTTTTAAAGAAGATTTAAATTTTACATGCTTCATTTTCCTTCCCTTTAATTAATGAGGTGCACCAAATCTTGACCCCCTAACAAAAATTTCTGGATCCTCCTTTGTATATATATATAATATATATTCCTCCCAAAGCTGTAATCGTGTAATCGAAATCGTAATCGACTAATAATAATCGTAATCGATTACATTTTTTTCATAATCTAATCGTTGCTGTAATCGTAATAGCGATTTGGCAGAGGGCTGTAATCGTAATCGTAATTGTAATCTCTAATTTTTCATGCTCATAATCATAATCGTAATCGATTACATTTTCTCGTAATTGACTCCAAGCCTGATTAGGATGGTCTTTGTAACGAATGATCGTTATAACGAGCGTCGACTGTACATTTTAAACAGCATTATGTATAATAAACTACATGTCAAACAATGATATCATAAAAAAAAGCTCTTATAAAAAGGGAACATGATTATAGCAATAGCGTTTATAATGCTTGTTCAATTTTCAACATATTAATAAATATTTCTCTTTACTCTATTGCTTTAAAAATATATAGTTTTAATTTAAAAAGAAAATGTTGTATGGTAAGGGCTAAGCATTAAAAAGGACCTAGTTAGAGCATAGAAAATATTTTTAATTTGGAATAGATTTTTCTAAACTAAAAAAAGAATATTTGCCAATCCTATACTATAATACGAGAGATGTTTGCCAAGTCGAAAATCGCCCCAGAATTAATAAACTCCGGTAAACTTGGGGGTCTGGGGTTTTTGGCCACGGGGAATCGATTGGCGTCGGTTTTGAAGCGCTACGGTCGAACAGTTCGGAGTTACAGATAGGATTCATGAAAAGTTTGAGAAGATTTCTTACTACGCCATTTTCTTTATGATTACTCTTATTGTTATACTGTTTCTTAGCAACCACGTTTTAACAATGGATTTCATATTTAATCACATCAGCGTAAATTTATGTTTTTATGGTATTTGGCAAATAATTTTTGGCAACATGTTAGAATTGTTATTGTTTTTGAAATTTAAAAGAG
>JAXGGA010011794.1:0-41075 GCA_038373865.1 Uloborus plumipes | reverse complement strand
AAGCAAATTTTATACTCTGTTTTTACAGTATAATTCAGCTAATTTTATGGTAATAAACTGTAAAATTGCTCATTTTACAGTTTATTACTGTGAATTTTACAGTTTTATACTGTGCATTTTACGGTTTTGATGCCTCCAGTACTATACTGTAAAAGCAATAGTTTATTTTTTGCAGTGAAGAATTATTTATGCAATTCCAACTACGCTTAAATGCTAATTTACAGTGAAAAAACCTAAAGAATTGCGTCTACCGAAAAGATACTTACGTCTTTCTGAAGTCTGTTTAATGGCACTTTCTCCTGTCTGAAAATTTGAGGGAAAATTATTAGTTAGTATTCATTTATTTGATCTGAGTTCCAATATTTACATCTTATTATGACTCAAAATTGCTCACAACGTGGCTTTTACAAATCTAAAAACGTAAAACGACAATAGGGAAGTTTCAACCTATTAAATATTCCTGCTTTGAGTACTAGATATTGATAAGAAACTTACAAAACTCAAAAATTCACCATCGCCGAACTTTAAAACACAATTTTTTAAAAAACCCGCGTGCAAAAAAGCGCGCCTTGAAAACGAAACCAGTGACGTCATATAGCGCCAAGTTCAGCATTTTACCCACAAAAATTGTATTGCAGCTATTTCATTGCGGTTTTTTCCTTCCTTCATCAATTAGTTTAAGTCTATTAATTCACTGTGGAGATTGACTTCATTAAAAGGCAATCCAATAACCTGCCACGGGCGTCACGACGATTGTTTTAAGATTTTTGCGGCGAAAACTATATTAAAATTTTTAGCAAGAAATTACTTGGCAACTTTTACCTTTTCTGGCAGCCCGTGAGAATAACCTTTGATAATACGGAAAACCGGTTTCCGTTCGGCCGATAAACAGTTTATCGCTCCAATCTTGGCACTCTGGCGAAAAATACACGATCGTTCTGACGTCACCGACCCTTGAAATTATTTAGAAAAAAACTACTCGTATCTTTTTTAATACATTTCAATAATATCAAAACTTCAGATGGAAAATTTACCATCAAGTGAAAAAGTAGTTTTTTTCCCCCAGTAGTTTAGTAGCTTTTTGCAAGGATCATTATTGTGTAAATAAATATTTAAAACCAAATAAAAAAATTGAACTTAGTTTGCTCAGTTAAATTTTGAAGGAAAAAAAAGTTTGAGCCATGAAAAGAGCACATATAATGAAGATTTTTTTAGCAATAAATTATTAAGTTTAATGGAAACTTTATGAACTAGAAAATATGAGATATTCGAAAGTTGAACAGTTTTCATTATAAATATATGCAGTTACGCTGGTATACTGGATTTGAATAACAGGGATAAAATAACATGGTTCCAGAAAACTCAATTTTTCCAAAATCCTTTTTTGAAATAAAACAATGAGTTTTACACTGAAAATTTCAGTAATAAATTTTAATCAGTATTACACACAAATATAGAATTCTATATTTGCAAAAATAGGGTATTAGAATGCAAAAAGATCTAAAATAATTACATTATTAATTAAGACCCAGCCCTTTTTTCTGCACTGTTATTTACAAAGGACAACGACGACTAACTTACTAGCTGAGGCTTTACAAATGATCATCCAACTCGTGGAGTTGGAACCGTGTATGCTTTTATGTTGCAGACATTTAATGAAATACAGCAGTAACTGACTGTAGGTAACTGTAGGTAATGGATAAAACTACTCGATTGATTTAAAATAGGCGTATCAAGTTAAGAAATTTTGTGGCGTCTCCATGGAAACCTTAAGAAAGAAAACAGCTCCACTCTTTTTTATGCACTGCTGTTGAGGCATTTCATTTATTTTATGTTTATCGAATTAGGCTCACGCTTTTATTTATATCCTCATATCTGAGTTATTTCTCAACGTTTTTAACAAACTTAGTCATACATTAATAAAGCAAAAATTTTTAAGAAAAAGTTGTGCTTTTTTCAATCGAATAATTGTTTACGCAAAAAAGCAATTTTAACCGTTTTAAACGGCATTTTAACCGGCATTTAACCATTGTTGCAAAAGCTAAGTGGAGGAAAAGGCCATATCGCTGTAACTATGACAACCATCAGGGGAAAAGTGCTGAGAGTGGGAAATAATTTTACTTTGAGCCGCCAGCTCTCGTTATAGTACAATTCTATTCGTATTAATTTTTCCTGCATTGAGTTGTTCAATTGTTTAGACCTCACTAATAGCAAGAATGTTGTTGTTGTGTGCGTTCAAAGTAAATAAAACTGTCACAGTTCCTAAATGTTAAATAATCGTCTCTCAGTATAAAAGTGGTGAGTCTCTAGATTTTTGAAATGAAATAATATAAAATAAATATCTAATGATATAAATAGTAGCTAAACTCTGCTGTTTTTCTACCTAAGGAAAAAATTGTGAAAAATTATTTTTACAATGAGCCATGTATGCATGAATTTTCTTCGCTACGTATAAAATAATTCCTAACCATGCCAGTTACTGTAAAAGAAAAAAGCTGCAAATTGTGCTCCGATTTGTGCTTAATAATTCATAACCATACCACTATTGCTATAGAAAAGAAATCGTTACAAATTAATTATGAAAATGTGCACCAATTTGTGCTTATTTTCGAGATGGATGGACAATTTAAGACCAATAATAAATTAATGAGAAAAAGAAGCAATAGAAAAATAAATACTTAAGTTACACTATGGTCATTTTCAAAGTTCAAATAAAATATATTCAGAACTAGTTAATGATTGGAAGCTTCCTTTTTTACCTTCATAGATTCAGCGAGCCTTGTTTGATCTTGAGCAGACACATGCCTCTGTCGCTCATCCAGACTACCTCGACGAGCTGTCACGGTGACATATTCACCAGCATCTAATATCTCCTGCGGCAGACTCTCCCTACGGAAAGGATTAGTTTCTGATCGGAAAGGATTTGTTCCAGTCCTTGGGAGAGTTTGGTTCCCTGCCACCTTCTCTCGTCGGCTTGACCTGACGGCGGGGGGCGGGGGCTCCAGAGGTTTAGTGCGAGGCAGAGTAGCTGGAGGAGTTGGAGGGGCAAAATCGTCTTTCGTTGGAAACTGCTGCTTCGGATGGACCTGCTTCTGAGAGAGTTGGTTCATCATTGCTTGCTCTTGGGACACTTTTTGGTCAACAAGGCTCACATAGATTCCGTTTTTGTCATTATCCAGTTGGGAACGATTATGTAAATTCTCGTTTGACGACGGCGGCTTAATACCATTTGATGGCTGTGAAATTTGCTGTCTGTTTGCTTCGAGCTGCTGATGTCTCTGTTGACCCTGAGAATTACATTCTTGAGAATAAGGATCAACAAAGTTTTTTGGTTGCACGTTATTTTCTTTTTGATTTCTCTTGAGCTCATCCATACTTTGTCTTGCATTAGGAAGTCGGTTATTTTCTGGACTACACTGATCAGCTTCTCTATAATTTTCGAGATTCCCCTGTCCGTTAGGTGGTTTAGGATAGCCGTGAGTTGCTACGTGTTGCTGCTTGGAAGGAGGAACTTGCTGATTTTGCTGAAATCTTGCGGCATGCTCTAACATAGCTCTTTCTTGGTTGAAATGTGAGTCATATGTATTTTCTCTTCCATAATTTTGCTCTTGCGTTTTTCCCTGTTGCATTTGTTGAAATTCTTGAGGCGGTTGCTGCGGGTGTTGTGGTTTAGGCATAATTTGTTGTTCAGGTGGCTCTCGTAACCTTTGATTTCGCTGAGGAAATTTCTGAAATGGATCTATAACAACTGCATTCCTTTGTGGGGAATATTCCTGAATTTGCTGCGGATGTTGTTGCAAATTTTCTGGTGGCAAGTCCACTATTTGAGACTTTGAAGGTGGATGGGTAATGGGATGTTGAGGCCTTGGTTTTAGAGGTTCATTATGAGTATATTCTTTACATCTAATTTTTTCTCCTTTTTCAAACAGTGGTTGTGATTGATATGAGTTTTGAAAATCATCTTGCAAATTATTATCTCTTTTTTCTTGTAAGTCATTCGTTAAAAACTGATTCAACTGATTTACTAAATGTTGTTGTCCATTGTTATCTACAAATTTTTGATTGCTACCGTGTATTTTTTGTTGATCTATTTGCTTTTGAGATTTCAAAAACTCCGCTTGCTGTCTATCAGCAATGTGCTGCTGTTGCTTTTGCTGATCAGTCAGATGTTCTCTTGGATAATCATTGGGATGCTGCTGCCTAGTGAAATCATTCGAGTTTTGACTTCTATGCATCTCATTTGCATGTTGATTTCTTAAATTTTCACGATTATTTTGAAGTTCATATTGATCTAACGTATGTTGAGCTTTTTGAGAATCTTTGTGTGTCTGTAATTTTTGTTGAGCTGAGGGCTGTTGAACTTTTTGGGATTCCATATACTGTTCCAGCTTTTGTTGTTTGTGGTTTTGTGACCTTGGATCATTTAGTTGGTGAGTTATTTCAGAATCTCCTTCAATTGTCTCTGAGCCACGTTGCCTCTGATGCTCTGCTGCGTGCAGTTTTCTTTCGTCAACAGATTGCTGCAATCTCTGAGATTCTTTGATCTGTTGAGACATATGGGGCTCATTTGGATGAGGAGGCCTTGCTTGATCCAGCGGATGTAACGGCCTGACTTGATCTACTGCATGCTGAGACCTTGACTGAGCTGACGGATGCTGCGATCTTGGTTGATCCATAGGATGTTGCAGTCTCGGTTGATCCATAGGATGTTGCGGTCTCGATTGATCCATAGGATGTTGCGGTCTCGGTTGATCCATTGGATGCTGGGGTCTCGGTTGATCCATAGGATGCTGAGGTCTTGCTTGATCCATAGGATGCTGAGGTCTTGCTTGATCCATAGGGTGTTGAGGTCTTGTTTGATCCATTGGATGCTGAGGTCTTGGTTGATCCATAGGATGTTGGGGCCTCTGTTTATCCATATGACGCTGGGATCTTCCTTGGTCCATCGGATGCTGAGGTCTTGGTTGATCCATAGGATGCTGAAGTCTAGGTTGATCCATTGGATGCTGAGGTCTTTGCTGCTCCATAGAATACTGAGGTCTCTTTTGATCCGTAGAATGAGGTTGAGGCCTTGGTTGATCCATAGGATGTGGAAATCTTTGTTGATCGCCAGGATGTTGAAATCTATTTTGATCCATTGGATGAGGAGGCCGCGGCTGGTCTGATGGATAACGAGACCTTGGTTGCTGTTGAGGTCTCGTTGAACTTTGATTTTGATGCTCAGGTCGGATCTGCCTTGCTTGTAAATCATCAGATGGCGCCGGAGGGCGAACTGGAGGTTGATCGGGTCTCATCTGTGCGTTTTGCTGGGGATGAGGTCTTTGCTGCGGCTGTCTGGGTCTCTGCGAGGGTAGGCTGTCAGATCTATTTCTAGATGGAGCTGATTGGCCTGGTATTTTTTGTTGGCGGCTTTCATTACTCTGTGGTGGGCATTCAGATGTCCTACGCCTCCTGTCTACTGGTATTTCTTCCCTACTAGCATTTTCATCTGGCTTAGATACACTTGGTGATAGCTGAGGGTACTTCTCCGCACACTGAATGCACATCCAAACATGTTTCTAGAAGAAAGAAAAAAGGAAAAATCGCATTATAATTTTTTTTTTACAATGCATGAAATTTCTCTCAGACAAAATTATCGAATTTATTCTGTCCCACAAATCATATGCATTGAAACCAACTTAGAACACTAACGATTTCTCTTTGAGATTTTATTGATATTTATAGTTAATTTCCAAACAGAACAAAATGTCTTTTTAGAAATAAATAATGCTAGTGAAATCTACTTTAATTTTTAAAATGATGAAACAGTCATCAGTGAAAGTTAGTCTAAGGGATTGATAAAGCAAATAGTTATGAGAACTTCATGGGCTCACTAAAATAACAAAAGTACCTCAATCTGTTTTCAGTTAAACAATGCATACTAATATTATTTATTCAGATGCTTAAAAAAAAATCTGAAAACGTATAAAATTCAGTAAAAGCGAAATGTTGAGATAAAATTAAAATAACTTTCATTGAAGACCAAAATAAGCAGTTTTTTACTTTATTAACTTCTTGCAGCAATAGTTTTCAACGCATGTTCACCCCAAAGCCGTTGAGTTTCGCAGAAGTTTTTGCTTTTTGCAGCCGATCAACTATGAGGTAAAGGTGGATGTCAGCCACCAGTGAACTAACCGGGCCGACGACTAACTAAAACCGCTAAGTCAGACTTCTTTTTTTTTTAATTAAAAAAAATAAATAAAAAGCTGAAAAGGAAGATACATGACGCTACTTCTCTCCCTGACTAGCACTTTAGCACATGTCTTTATGCCTCTGTGCCTTCGCTACTATAAAGTGTGAATGTAGAACGAAAGCGAAATTTCTTTCCTTTTTGAGGTTACTTTATCCCAACCACACCCTTTGTTAACATAGTAAGTGCTGATTTCCCGAGTGCCCCCCCCCCCCAATGCATTCCTAATCTATTCTAAAATGTGTCAATTTGTTATCAAAAATATCTCCAACTTTTTCTCAAATGGGTCAGCAATAAGCTCTCAAATATGACTTATCTGTTCTCAAATTTTTTCCCACATTGTTATTTAACAAATATCCAAAACAAAACGCAATAGTTTTTTTCGACAAACTTTCTTTCTAGCGGTACACACTTGAAGCCCCTATTGGAGCACATTTTTCATTCAGACAACTGAATCACTTTTGTTTGAATTAAAGCGCTTCAAACGTGTGCTAAGAATTTGCCACATAAAAGGGCCGACGGAAAGGCAGATACGCTCCAATGGCGTACTATACAAAGAGCTATAAAAATGAAGAAATAACAATCCCAAAACGAACTTACGAATGAATTAATCAACTCATTTCATTTTTCCTGATCATTTTAAGGCAGTTGGGGAAAATTCCTCAGGCGCAGACCTATTAGTAAGAAATCGTGTACACTCACTGACGCGAAAATTATATCGACAGACGCATTGTGCGTCTGTCATTGATGCTTGAAAGCTATCAGCAAACTATTTTTCAGCGGTTTTCGCTGCATTAATTAAATAAAAGTGTAAAAGCTGCAAGTATGATAGATAACAAGCAGTCGCGGATGATTGGAAGACGGATTAGCAGGTCCAAACCTGTCATTTCAAAGTTTGCCGAGAGGGGGCGGGGCAAAGATCAATGCATTTTCTTGGGAAAAAAGCATTAAACGCATAACTACATTATGTTTTCAAATTCCAAGTGGTCAATAAACCCCACCCCTTCCCTGGTCGCCAAAATGTCGGGCCTTTCCGGAACTCTACTATAGCAGGTGACCGCGATAACGTCTACCCTGGTTTTCACCAATAATAAAGATCAAACAGTTAACATCAGCAACGACAAATACTACTGCATCGATTTATGATCCAGTACAACAAAACTGATTGATGAAGTCATTGCTTTTCTAAATAACTAAAAGTCATTGCAACTTTTTTCATTTTGTAGTTAAAGGTTTAAAGTAATAAAACTAACAAGCTCAATTTTGGGAAAAAAGATTTACGACGTTCCGCGATGCAGCAAATATAAAGCCCCTTTGCTCATGGCTGGGTCAGATTGCTCAATCGATTTTCGTATTTTTGCCTTTCGGAACATAAGCCACCCAATGATCCAGACAGAAACTCTTTCTTTTTACGCGCTTTACTCAAAAAGTAGGAAAAAAGTACATGTTCTCATTTTCTTTCTTCTGCCGTGCTTCATTTGAAAGAGCTATAAATTTCGGAATGATTCATAATGTATAGATACATTTTTTTTTTCTCTTTGCCCAAGCAAATGAAATATGAATGTATTCAACAGGCAAACTGAAACTGGACTTTTTTTTTTTTTTGAAACACCAAAATTTTGATGATAACGAAACGTGGGTATACTCTGCTCTGATATTCTAATTACTTTTTAAAGTCGGAGCAAAAGTCATGGCATTTTTTTTTCTTGCAAATGCCAGTTCGGTTGAAAAATACGATAAATACAGCAAGTGGGCAAGGTGTTAGGCACGTTTTGAACTTTTTTTGAAAGTGGACACTTGCTTCTTTTTTAGAATACGTTTTGGAACAGTTTTCAAAACCCTTCTGAGAACACTTTTAAAAACATTTATTTTGGTTCGCGCTCTTACTGAACAGTTTTTGGAATATTTTGTGAACATTGACACGGATCCACCTGTTTAGCACACTTAGTAGTACGCATTTTGTATTTTTTCTTAGAACATTTATGAAGCATTCCTCTCCTTATAAATAAATAAAAATAATTAGTTATTCCTGTGAATTTTACTACAATCTCGCACGGCAATTGTCAGTCAGTACGCAGCAGGCCGTTTTCGAGCAGAAAGAGCCATCTTTTATAGAAATTCTTGACGCTAATTGACAATTATTCGTTAGTTAAAGTATTCTATCAGTATCAAAATGAGGAATACAAAATAGTGGTACTTAAAAAAAGACGATTTCACAAATGTGCCCAAATGAATTTCCAAACCATTCTCAAATGTGTTTCCAAGCTTAAATTTAAAAAACATATTGAGCTCGACCACGGCCGCTCGACGCATTCGATGCACTTTTAAATAGGTTCAGAACACATTTCACTTCTCTCTTTTTTATGGAGAGCATTCAAAATACATTTTAATTCACATTCGAGCAACGGAAACACTTTTTCTGAGTCACAATGTTTCCAATGTAAACTCGAAATTTGCTTAGTGACTTGGAAGATAATATTGATTAATTTGAACAAGATGGTGAACTTACCGTACCTAACATATTTCCTGACATAAAATATTATAAAGTCGAAAAATTTGCATTGGACCCACACATTTAGCTTCATGCGAAATGCACTCCTAATTTGCTACATTATACAATGAAATTGCTGTAAACTATTGTTATGCTCTGTAGCACCAGCAGCAACGTTGTTGCATAATGTTGCAATGCTTTACAATAAATAAGTAAACATAAATAATCTAAATGAACAAATAAAAAGTAATAACTTGTCCCATGCATTGTAGAATGGAACAAGATGACTCGGTAATTAGTTATTATCATTATTTATTTTTACTGACTTATTTATTTACTTATTTTTATTTTATTTATTTATTTATTTTGTAAAGCATTGTAACATAAAGCAGCAACGTTGCTGCTGGGGCTAAAAAGCATAACAATAGTTTACAGCAAGGATATGCAACAGCAGGCTACCTCTTATATCAAAGATAAAAATTTACACCTAAATATATGTACAGAGTAAAAAAAAAGACGTATCTAAAGACTGAGATTTTTTTATGTATTGCTCATTTTTGAATAGCTTGTGTAACTATTACTTATTTAATTTTTCACTTGAAAAACAAACTCCGTAAAATCAAAAATTGAAACACTTAAGTAAAAAAGCCTCCGTGCACTGCTCATAAATTCCGATACATGTGTTTTAAACTCTAAACTTCTTGTGCTACTATGTAAACGTACTAAATCTGCAGTTTAAGTCATAAAAGCCTCTTACTGCGGTCTTTGATGCAGTAAAAAGAATCAACTCATAAAAACGAATCAGAAAATAACGAATAAACTTTGAAAGTGTTCAATCGCAATAACTCTGGAATAAAATATTTTCACAAAAATCTACGAAAATTCCCAATGCGAAGGTTACAGAAATTAATTCCTATTACTTTTCGTACAATAAGAAACTCGAATAGTTTAGAAAATCAACAATGATCGTTGAAGTAGACGTAAAACCTTTTTTCATTCCCAATGCGAAATGGGGATAAAGAATCACGTTTGTTATAAGTCATATTTCAAACCCCCGTGAATTCTGGAATTAAGTCTTATTCAGAGACGACAATCGATTTAATATTTATGGTAGTGACGGGCGATCATATATTTAAAGAAAGCTCAATTATGAGTTTCTTTTCCGAAAACGTATCCCAACTGTCAAGTATGGAGGTAGTTCTGGTCTTGCATAAAGCCATAAGGTTAAAGAAAAAAAAGAGAAAACTCATTTCTTGAAATCATTCATAAAATAATATGTTTTATACTAGCTGCGTGGCCCGGCGTTGCACGGGCTGTAATGTAGTGAAGGCAGTTTGAGAAAACTACTCGCCACCAAGGCGGCTCGCCTTTAAAGTAATGAGGAAAGTTTAAACAGTTTACTCGCCGTCAAGGCGGCTCGCCTTTACAGTAGCGAGAAAAGTTTCAAAAACTACTCGCCGCCAAGGCGGCTCGCCTTTAAAGTACCAAGGAAAAGTTTAATAAACTACTCCCCGATAAAGCGGCTCGCTAAAAAGCTTTCCTGCATCAAAGAATCAATCGAATTATTTGCACATGCTTCCTCAAAAATAAAGACGATGTCAAGTAGCGCATGCTTAGCACTCTCCCTAAATAACAAATAAAATTCCTTTCCAAAAATAATTATTTACAAACCGCTTTCTTCCTGTAAAATTAATTGCAAAATTCTAAACGAAAAAGTTCTTTTAATATTTGGATCGCAGCCAAAAAAAGCCCCTTCTAAAAACAGCAATTGCAATTTTATTTAAAAACACATTTTCAAAATGGTACCAGAGAAAAAATATGTCATTAATAATTAGAATAAAAACAATTGTTAGAACTTTGTTATAACACGTATTCCAAATGACAATGGAAAAAAATAACACTCTTTCATTTTAAAAAGTTCAATTTAATTAACGTTTTAATTTAAAATCGCAACGGAAAGAAATAAATATCTTGGAATTTTAAATAGTTCAATAATTTAATTAACGTTTTAATTCAAAATGGCAACGGTAAGAAATAAATATCTTGGAATTTTAAGCAGTTCAATAATTTAATTAACGTTTTTATTCAAAATGGCAACGGTAAGAAATGTCTTGGAAGTTTAATCATTTATTAGGCTTAATCGCTTTAAACTTGACTACTTATTAATTGATATCTTCGCTAATTAAAATCGTATAATTATATAAACTGAAACTAATGAAGCCTGAAAAATTACCTATCTATCGGTACCTGGTTCGACTTTCAGTTCATTGGCGTTTAGAAGAAAGAAGCGTGACATAGATAGGTAGTTAGAAAGAAAGATAGAAAGAAAGAAAGGAAGATAGATACTCGGTTTTTAATATAAGTAGATGGTTGAGTTATGTAAAACAAGTTAAAATGTATGCCTTTTCCCTTCATAAAACAGGAACGACCTAAAACTTTTTGATCATAAATGAAAAACAAAAAGACTAAAAGAAGAAACAAAGACCCATTAATCAACAAGGGAACAAAAATAAAATAAAAATCATAGTTTTATGCTCAATGTTCTATTTTTAGCATTATACTTTCATTTTTAAATAGGTTTTACAGTTAAATTCGATTATCCGGACTAGGTAACACCACCAACTGCAATACGTAGAATTTAAAATCCAAACAATCTGATTGATGTGAGTTATAATCAAAATAGTCTCTCTCTCTCTCTCTCTCTCTCTCTCTCTCTCTCTCTCTCTCTCTCTCTCTCTCTCTCTCTCTCTCTCTCTCTCTCGTTGTTAAAAGCACACGTTGTTAAAAGCACAAATGCTCAGACATACTGCAGACACGTGTTCCGGCGTTACAAGGAACGTATTTTTCAATGCAGAAAATTGTGAGCTAATGGATGCACAGACTCCTTGTAACGCCGAAACACGTGTATGTGGTATGCGCATTTGTGCTTTTAACAACGTTGTATTTATGTTATTATAATCTAATTGAAATAGATAAATCTATTTCAATCCTTTACGTTGGACGAAAAACGCAAAATTTTACTCAGGAAATAGTACTATATTGAACTTCAAAATACTCTGTAGTCCCAGCCCAATCCTCCGACAAGGTTATTATAAAGTTAAAAATACAAGACAACGTGTCTACAAGTACAAATAAAAGGTTAAAATAGAGTTGGAAAACTCTAGCAGATAGCTATTTCGGGGCTATTATGAATGAAGCCCCATCATCAGTGCAAAAAGATGATGGTTCACTGACACCAGTCAAGTGAACCAGGAATGCGAGAAACGTGAGGGTAAATAAACAGAACAGGAAGAGTAGGTACGCAGAAACCATACGTCAAGGGTTGGACACGACAACTGCGCAACAAAAAATTACGTCACAGACGAAAAAGTTTTTAAATAAGAGATTTCCAAATGTTCGGGAAAGGAGGGGTGCTAGACAGATCATTGACAGCACCCCTCCTTTCCCGAACATTTGGAAATCTCTTATTTAAAAACTTTTTCGTCTGTGACGTAATTTTTTGTTGCGCAGTTGTCGTGTCCAACCCTTGACGTATGGTTTCTGCGTACCTACTCTTCCTGTTCTGTTTATTTACCCTCACGTTTCTCGCATTCCTGGTTCACTTGACTGGTGTCAGTGAACCATCATCTTTTTGCACTGATGATGGGGCTTCATTCATAATAGCCCCGAAATAGCTATCTGCTAGAGTTTTCCAACTCTATTTTAACCTTTTATTTGTACTTGTAGACACGTTGTCTTGTATTTTTAACTTCATCAATTGTACAAAGTTTTCGACTGCTTTTCTTACAAAAAGGTTATTATAGCAGTTTTCTGTTTTTTATTTTACAAAATAAATTGCAAAATCAGAATGACAGAATAACAATCACAATTGCTTTTCTTTCAAGAAAGCTGGAAAAGATGAGCAAAACATTTCTTGAAGAAGAGAATTTTTCGAGCTTACAGCTTCCCTTTCCTTCTCAAAATCTCATTATGCAGTCTAAAAGTTTTTGTTTCAAAAAACGCCTAATCATACTTGATGAAAATCCTCTGGAGCGACTGCAATAAAACTACATTTTTTATCTCTTTCTTCTAGGCTCATATTAATTATTCAAGTACGTAGCGAAATAACAACGTCCTAGCGTTGCGTGGGAGAAAACTTTTTATTTTAGGTACAGCATATGAATTACTTAAACTTCACGTTTGAGGAAAATATTTCAGTTGTGAACTTGAAATATTGATCTGCAGTGTGTTATTTGACTCACAGTTAACAGCATACACTGATGGTCATAATTATAAGAACAACAGAAAATTGCACAGAGAATAAAAAATTTCTGAAATACTTCAATGAAATGTGTGAAACGGTTTTTATGCTGAAAATTCTTATGTAATGCAGAACATTTGGAAATAAAATTCATAAAGGTTTTGCCATAGTTAATTACTAAATGTGATTGCAAAAACTGCACAAAATTATTAGGAAAACGTGTGCATTTGGTCCTGAAAAACCGTAATAATTAATAATTTCTTTTTTTTTTTCAAGCTCTTTTTTTAAACTTTTATGTCATGAAAGTTGGAATACGTTCTTGGAAGTTTTTATCCTTGCTTTTCTTGGGATAAAATAAGTTTTTGCTTGTTTCAATAGTGAATGCTGCTTTTTTATACTTAGTGTGCCAGAATACCTCACAAAGTTTTCTTTAAACTAAGATCAGTTCTTTTCATTAACCAGTAAAGTAATTTCACAAAATTTGAGTCAAGTTATGATTTTGAAAGTTGAGAAAGATGTAATTCGACATTATCCTGCTGAAACAACTGGCCTCCATTCGTAATTAAAGATGCTTTTGGTGAACAAAACTTATCGCCTAGTGCATAAAAATAACTCAAAATTTATTCTGGTCTGTGCAAAATTCATTCGTTGCAAAATTCACTCCTGGTATTACTGACCCATCTCCTACTATACGCTTACAGAAAAAAATTTCGTTTAGAGCGATAGTACCAGAAGTAGAAAACACCATATGTTATCGATCTAAATTAAACTTTTTCTAAGAAAAGGAAAGCTTACATTACCTCCATTTTTATCAAAATAAATTAATTTTCATGCCTTGTAATGTTATCACATGAGCCATTGTTCTGTTAAATATTAATTTAACAAAAAATTATTTGTGGATATTGATATTTTTGTACTACATTAACAATGGTTCCCAAAGAAAAAAAAAAGAAATAAACGATTTTTCTTAAGCCTTGGCTTGGTTCTGATAAATGTTACTACTTATTCATTTTCTAAAGTAAATTGATATTTTGAAATAACCTATAGAAACAATACACTACGTTGACCAATTTGTTACTATCTGTTAGTGTCATTTACAATCCGTTCATTCCTTGAGGTAGGTCCTGATGGTTCGTAGAAGCATTGTTCACAATTAGTCAATGATTTGATTACACAATGAGTTGAAAGCAATTCGGATACATCGATATGTTTCTTGTACCATATTGAAAAAAGTTCTTAAGCAGTACTTTTCTTTTATAAAATCTTTGGATGATTGGTAAATTTTTTAACCCGCTGAGAACCATTTTGACATCCTTGTTCACTGTGCCATCAATGCAGTGAAACTACTCGATACCTTTACACTAACTGACGCTACTCTTTTTTCAACATTAGCATTTTTAGACACAAACCCTAACAGAAAGCCTCCATTCACAAGCCAAACACATAAATATCTTCGGACAGAAAAATGTCAACAGCATTTTTCTTTCTTTTAAGGAAAGATATGGGGCTTTGCAAAATGCGTCATAGAATGCGGAGAATCATTCTTTCTGGCAATCTTGTCACGCAGTCATCTAATCGCCCGAAGAAGTTCAAATATCTGCGATTTCGGATTCATTCTTTTGGGGGACGTCCTTTCGCAGGCCCGTCACGCGCTCATTGCCCGTCTTCTTCTTGTTTCCGCTTCCGCTGGAGGAAGATACGGGGGGGGGGGAGACTACTGGCAGAGCGGACGGGCAGCAATGAAAGGATTTAATACGCCTCAAGACTGCAAATTTCGGTAGTTTTGTAATTTCTGCACAAGGATGAGCGTTATGCACTGTCACTGCGACATCGTACCAAGTAGCACACTTCGTTTTTTAAAGGTTGTAAAATGGTTATTATTGTTGTAACAACCGCTTAAAAACGTTTATAAAACGTTTAAAGGTTACTTTTACTACCTGGGGTGGGAGTTGAATTATGCTATGTCAGAAAATCGTCTTGGTATGTGATCTCTGGTTACAGTTTTGAATGATAACTTGATCTTTAGTAAGGGCGGATCCAGAAATTTTAAAATGAAGTAACGGTTGAATTTTAATTACTTATTTTTTGCTATGTGTACTGGTTTACAAACTTTGATCATAAAGTTTTGAACTTCTATTACGAAACATTTGTTTTAGAGCTTCTAACTTCACTCCCCCAGCATTATTAAAACTGGTCTAATCTTACATTTTTTGAACTTCAGAATCAAAAAAATACCAATGGGCAGTTCCTCAAGGCGGTCGATCACCCCCTTCTCCCTTAGCTTCTATCCTTCCCCGATCTTTTGAGTTAGTGGATATTTTTAGGTACGGGTGTATCAGAGTTAATTCACACAGTTAAAGAAATTCAGTAAAAGAGAAACACATAGCAAGACATGAACTTAAGGATCTACCATACCAAAAAAACCTTTTAAACTAGCTGCTCAATAATTTATCACGGTGCTAGAAGGGACAGGTCCATTTTTTTTTTTTTAACTTTCATGAATTACAAATACAGTTTGTAATAACATTTTTTCTTAATGTTTTGCATTATGTTATCCTTGAGACAAAGAAACCTGTTTTAATGTTATTTTAATAAAATTCGCTCTTACCTATATGAGTAATTTTTTCTTGTATTTGAAGCTGTTACGTGCAATTCGATTCGAGTCTTGTAACAAATAACCCTTTGGTTTCACACACAAAAAAAAAGGGATAATTTTTTTTTCAACTTTTTTTTCAAAACGTATGTACGATAGCCCTTTTCCTTTAATATCTTATTAATATTGATTGTAAATAACTAGTTCGCAATATTTTTAAATGTAAAACACAAAACCGGCAATAAATGTAGATGTTCTTTTCTTGTACCGATCTGTTTTAATCTGTTAAAAAATGTTTTTGTCATGAGTCACACAGCGATTGCAGGAGATTGTTGCAAATTTGGGAACCAAAAATAATTGGAGTATGGCTCATTAGATCACCGATAGCTTTTTACGTTTTTATGATGTGTAACTTGATTTTTCTAGTTAGTAGACAGGATGAATTTAACAGTTTAGTCTTGAAAGTTCTGAATTTATATTTCCGAACATGCGTAGTGAAAAATCACTTGCTTTAATTGCTCATATTTCATCAAATTTTCAAAATATAATGTATATGAATTTTAGTATATTAATTATCTTGTATGTTATGAAATTTTGTGAAAATTTGATTAAGCTTGCTAGTAAGCTTTACTTGTTATGAGTCAAATACATGTGAACAAAATTGCTTTAAAAAAAAGAGCTGCTTATAGTTATACTGAATGTAAAAGATACTTTCAAAAAAATCTATAAAATTACTATAATAGTAAGAAAATTAAATCCTGAAATTTACAGCTGTTGACGATGAAAGGTAATTAAAACGTTTTTATTTTCTTCAATTTATTGCTGTTTTCTTAAAAGTATGGGAGATTTAACTTTCATTGGAAAATGTCAGTTACAGCCTACATTTTAAATAACAAAATTTACAGAACAACTCTTCTACCCATTTCTCCTATTTCTCGAGAAGTAAATGTTTTCATTTTCTTCAATTTGTTGCTGGTCCATTAAATATATGGGTAATTTTATTTTTATTGGAAAATGTCGGTTACAGCCTGTACTTTATGTGAAAAAAATTACAGAATAATTGTACCTCCTATTTCTCGACAAAATCTTTTAAATGTGTATTTTTGCAAAGAATGCAGTTTTTTGTCGCCATTGTACTTTAGACTGATTTAGAAGTACAGGTTTATCCCAAAGGTATTTTGGTAGTTCATGCTTCAAGTATTGGGTAGTTATTTTTTTCCCTTGGACTTTAACTTTGAACCCGCAGTTACAATATCAAAAAGTAATTGAAAGAAGAAAATTAGTTAATTCAATAAATAAGTAAATTTTAATCTAAAAACTCTCATTGTACGTAGCTTCATTCATTCATTCATTTATTCATTTAAACTAACGATGGCACTGACACAAATATCCATTTTTTACAATAATTAAATCGTATCAAACTATGATTTATTAATTCTTCATTTTAAATCTTTCTCAACTTTTTTATTACTCCTGTAGTATCATCTATGTCTCGAATAATATCGCACGTTATACGAAATTTCAGAAAACGACGACTAACAAGACAAATTTTATAAAAGTAATAGTTACGTTAAAATTTAACTTATATTTTATTCATTTAAAAGTTAAATCCTCACCGAAAGTATCAAATTTTAAAGCTTTCGTTTCAAAGTGGAAGCGTATAAAAGTAACAACCTCAGTTTCTAATTCTTTTTGAGACGGCTAACAAGCATTAATGACGGTTTGAAATAATTGCTACGGTGAAACTTCAAATAAGTATTGAGGGGACATTTCCTGCCGGATATGATGATAGTACTCGGAAAAAGAGTCATTTTAACATTTTTAGAAAAATACTTCTCAATGAATGAGCTATTTTAGTGCGAGATCTAAATTAATAGGGAATAGTTTAGGTTTGAGAAGATTAAGATTAATCAAAAGGAGTTAAATTACATTTCAGATTTTTTTTTCTTTTCTTTTTTTAAGTTTACGTGGAAAATTTTTAGAAGTAGAAATAAAATTTTTGATAGAGTTCAGTTGTTTTTCAGCAACAGTAAAGTGTTAAAAACATTTTTTAATGTTTAATTTAACTGCTGTCAGGCTGAAAACTTTAAATATATATGCATAAATATACAAGTAGTTAATAAATTTATTTATTTTTTGTTATATTATATATGAAAATTTATTAGAGATTAAAATGAGAACTTATATATATATATATATATATATATATATATATATATATATATATATATATATATATATATATATATATATATATATATATATATATATATATATATATATATATATATACACACACACACACAAAATTAATAGTAATGTTTCAGAGTATCGCCGAATCCAATGAATTTTCTTTAGAACTATTACTTGTGCTTTTCTTTTATTTGTTTCAGCCATAAAGCATATTCGAAAATTGCATTTAACATTATTTTCGCTTTAAGCCCTATAGCTTCCCCAAACGATAATTAACTTCCACCACAATAACTCAGGATGAACTTAATGATTCACATAATTAAATCACGAAATAATTCAGAATAAACCCCCAGGCCTCTCTCCATCTCCCCCTTCACAAACACATACCAGTACTTCTATTTCATAATACAGTGGAGAACCAATTATCCGGGATGTTTGGGACCAAAGCTATCCCGGATAACTGAATTTCCCGGTTTTCCGGATCGCTACGAAGCGATATTTGCCAATTGTTTATAAAACCCAAGTTACTATAAAAAGTAAATGCATCCTGAAGAGAAAACGATCCAGAAGTGCTTATAGATATTACAATATTAAAAATTTCTGAGCTATATGCCACTTATATGGTATTTATGAAGAAACCGTTCATATTCATTTAGGTATTTCAAAAGAAAAACAAAAGAAAGCTCTTCATTTTTTAGAAATTGCCGAAAATGCGTATTTTAAAAAGTGGCGGAAAAATCGACAAAATGTTGCCGGTTTTCTGGTTTCCCGGTATTTTGGTTCCCGGATAAAAGGTTCTGTACTGTACATTGATAAAAAATAGCAAAATGTAACTACAACGCCAACATGCGTAACAAGAATATTCCATAGAATGAATAAACACTTGGAAATTGCCTCTCAGCGCTGACAATGTTATTTAGAAATAAACTTTTTAAAGCCAGTCCTTGTTACAAAGCAAATCAACGCAGCAGATAAAATAACAACTTTCCCATAACATCATTTTCTCTCCTCATTTCCGTCTTGGCGATGAATTCAGAGTGGAAAGGGAGATAAATTATTCCCGTGACAACCCCTTTCCCCCATCTCCCCCCCCCCTTCTCCTTTACTAGAGGAACGTGATTTTAATAAGTAAAACTTTTCGCGTTTCTGGTTCCTAACTCAAGTTTGAGCCATGCATATTTGCGTCATCTCTTCACTTCAAATCTCTTGAAAGCAGCAAATGAATGATCTCTGGCGAATTCCGTTGCTTTTAGAAAATTTGAGCTTTGCTCAAGAAGACTCAGGTTTAGTTAAAGTGAAGAGAAAGTACATTTTTATTTTTTCCCCTGAAAAACGTGTTCTGAAGCGCAAAAACTATTTTTGGTTGATAAAAGAAATAAATTGTGCATAAACGAGTGCAGAGTCGATTGGAATAAAAAAGAGACGGAATTTAAATGTTTTAACTTAAGGATCGCCGGCCATCTTGTCTAGAGGTCGGAGAAGTTTAACTGCAGATGGAAAGGTACCAGGTTCCAACCAGGTTGTTGCTACTGTGGCTGCTTATTGGACTCCTGTCTATTGGCAGACTTAGGGTTTGATTCAACATATTGTTTGACCAGAATCGAAGATTGAAGCCCTCACATTGGTTGAAGAAAGTTTTGACTGTTTTTTCATTAGCTGAAGACGGTTTTGGCTGTTTCTTCATTAGCTGAAGAAGGTTTTGACTGTTTCTTCATTAGCTGAAGTAGGTTTTGATTGTTTCTTCATTAGCTGAAGAACGTTTTGACTGTTTCTTCATTAGCTGAAGAAGGTATTGACTGTTTCTTCATTAGCTGAAGAAGGTTTTGACTGTTTCTTCATTAGCTGAAGAAGGTTTTGACTGTTTCTTCATTAGCTTAAGAAGGTTTTGACTGAATATTTGGCTGTTTAACGCAGGAGCAGGGCTGACTGTAAATCAGGCACTTAGCGTTTTTTCCTGGTGCTGGCACTACTATACTCTTAACTAGGCCTAAAGTCTCTCTTTTTCCAAAAGTCATGAATATAAAAATACCAGGCCGGCCACCTTGTCTAGTGGTCAGAGAAGTCTGACCCGGTTGGGGAGGTTTTCGTTTTCAAATCGCAGCTCAGACATGGAAGTACTTTCTCTCTTCTGTCTTTGTCCTTTCTTTGTGTAAATGTGTTGTTGTGCTGTAAACGGTTGCTCACCCTATAAGCGGGTCCCTATGTCACACGAACGCACGATAGAAGTCGGACATCGTACCAAATTAAAGTACAGTAGGAAAAGTGAAGCAGCGCATCCTAAATCGGCAGCCTATACTAGACAGCAACTTAACTTGACACTAAACGTCACTACGGGCTGAGCCAATAAGAGCTCACAAGCATTCAGCAATCTCCTCTAATTCGCCATGTAGGCTGTGACGTTTTATCCAGCTGGTTTTTTATAGGCTAACGTCACGCAAACGTCACGCTGACGTCACGATGTTTTTGTCAAAAACCGTAGCAGTGTAGTATAGCTCGTACAAGACAACAACAACTTTAGGATCCATTCCTATCTCCATGCTCCTAACCGATTTAGAAGTTTTAGAAGTTCTCCATCAACAATACTCAATCTACGACCCGCCGGTCATACGTGACACGCTGAATCCTCTACATGTATTCTGAAATCAATTAAAAAGAAAAAAACAAAGAAATATTTTAATTACACGCATGATTTACATAATTCGCAGAAATTATGTAAGTTTTTGAATGTTACTTTGAAAAGTTTAAATAAGTTACTTTATTTGTTCAATCTGAACTAAATTAAAGTCTGATTTTACCAAAGAAAAAATTAAAAAAAAAATGTGTGTCGCATGTTTGTGTTCATGTGTGTGCATTATGATAAGTTATGAATGTAAAAATGATGTTGTCAGTGTAATTTTTAAAAATAGGAAAACCGTGGATTTGAGTAACTCTCTGAAATGCCCTAGAATTATTCCTTGAAAAATACCGAGCAAACACCCAAATGAAATCTTACTACTAATTAAATAAGTTTAAAACTAAATCTTATGTATATGTTACGGCCAAAGCCCGAAGTCGGCCAGTTCGCGAAGTGGCCGGCCACTTCGCGAAATGGCCAATATCGCCTCAAAATGACCGGCCAAAGTCCGATATTTCCTTGATTTCGGGCTTTGGCCAGCCAGTTCGCGAACTGGCTAGAGGCGATCGGCCAAAGTTAGAAAAAAAGGTAGTGACACATTTTGTGTGTCATGACCTTTTTCACATGTCACATTTTGTGCTTGTTTACTATAACGCTAATGATAATCCCATTATATCTGCCACAGAGCAGGATACAGAAATAGTTTTTATGGGGGGCCCAGAAAAGTAAAAGTGCTTCCCCCCCCCTACATTTTTTATAAAAAGAAATCTCACAAAGTTCCTTTAAATTAAAAAAAGGGGGGTGGGTGAAAAAAAATATTTTGATATTTTAAGCCGATCAACTATTAAACCAGTGGTTCCCAGCATGCGGGCGATTGCTCCTGAAGGGCGATTGGACTCCTCAAAGGGGCGGTAAATTCTTAAAGGGCAATAGGTATTTAGAAGAGAAAAAAAATTAGAAATAAAACTAGCGAAAGCCAAAATTGTAAGCATGAATGAAACCGGTTGTTCAGAGTTGATCGGGGTGTCTTGAGCTAGGTGGCGTCTTCGGATAACATTAATTAACGAAGAAATTAATTTAAAACCTTTAATACATTTTTTGCGCTTTTTGAATTCGAATAAAACTAATTGAACTTAAAATTAAAGTTTAAGAGCTTCCTCCTTGCACCTAGAATAAACCTTAGGAAGTATTTTGTCATTTATTGCTAATTTTATAAATTTTCAAGTTGTCAATTTGTTTTAATTCAAATTTTTAGTTTCAACGATTTTAGTTCGCCCTGAGTCTAGTGTAGAAAAGAAAATAATATTTCTTGAAAAATGTACTTCTGTTTTTTGAAAAGTACGTCGAAACTTTTGGATGTTTCCCTTCAAATGCTTCAGTTATATATCAGCTCACTTTGTGAAAGGAAGAAAGAAAAAGGTATTTTTATTTCTTTATTAATATTTTTAGTTTAAAAGTGATTGGTTATAATTGCTTTATTGAGTACATTTTACTTCAACTTAAAGTAAGGTTTTTATATTTTTAATAATATCGATGTTCACTTGGGTCAACTTATTGTTTTTTAGAGGAAGGGGGGGGGGGGCGATAAGTGTCAGTCAGCGTCTTGAAGGGGGCGATGAGCTCAAAAAGGTTGGGAAACACTATTAAAAATTATGTCAAATTATACAATATTATTTAACCTAATTAGTAAATGATGCACGGTATTATTTAGAAACAACTGTTAATATGATTTAAAACAAAAAATTATCAAAACGAAATCGTCACTTTTTTCCATCGCAGATGAATGAATGAATGAATCGTGATATATATTATGTACCATTGATTTAGCAAACCCTGAGTATTCTTTTACTCTGTCTAAACCCCTGATTGCTATATTATTCCCATAGCAAACCAAAGTGATGTTATTCAAATATGCTGTACATGAGCTTTTTTTAAAAACAGTTCAAAAATTTTTACGATTGTTATGGAGAAATTGAAAAGCAACTGAACATTAAACATATAGTAAAATTATTTTTATCCCTTTGAAAGCCGCTACTGCCACAGAGTAGTTTTTGGGAGATATCCGCACTCTTAGGCACCTAGGATCGTCCATCAGAAAAAAGGTGGGTAGTAGCGTGAAGATCTCACACCAAAAAACTCGTGGTCTCTTATGAAAATTTCCTCTTCCTTGGAGAAAACAAACTAACAAACAAAAAAATAATCACATTATTTACTGAATTAGTTTATTACAGAAAATTATGACTATCATCATTTGATACAAAAAAACAAAATGTTATGACATTTCGAATATTGCACAAGAGTTTGTTATTTTTACATCTGCAGCAATTTGTTTAGCACTTGTTCGTGCAACTGCATCGAACAGCAAGCACATCGCACATTGGCCAGGGAGTTCCGGCCACTTCGCGAAGTGGCCGGCCAAAGTCGCATATACGCAATTCATTTCCAGTACATCGGACTTTGGCCACACGCCCCGGCCAATGCGCGAAATGGCCGGCCAATTCGCGAAGTGGCCGGACTTCGGGCTTTGGCCGTAACATATATTTTTGTTCAGGCCCGTCATTTAGGAGGGGCAGGGGGGTCAATTGCCCCCTCCCCTGACTTTGAGAAATCACTGTATTTACATATAAGTGGGCGTGGTTTTTTGTTGTTTTCTGGCGAAATTCTATTGTGTTTTTGACCTTAGCCCCCCCCCCCTATAAAAACTTGAAATGACGTCCCTGCTTTTGTAGTTGAAATTCTTTATTGGTTGACTAGTAGAACTAAATAGTAGATGTATCAGTAAAATGAAAGTTTATTTTTTCTAAAGAGAAAATGCTATTTAAATATAATAAAACTTCTTGCATTGAAACATATTAAGGATAACCGAATTCTTTGCCACTAGAAATGAAACATTACTTTTAAGAATTTCATTTTATAAAATGGTTAATTACAGCAAGCAATATTAATCACCGAATATCATGAAAAATAGTAATTGCAAAAATATTAATTGCTTTCATAATAATTCATTGAATTATTTTGCTTGGATAATATTTAATTCAGCAAACGGACAAAACTGAACAACCAATGCAATTAGCCAACAGTGAAAAATTTTTACAGCACTAGTTTCATTAATGTACTGATTTTTTTTTTGCCCGATGAACTGATATTTATCTTCCCCTTAATTGAGAGATACCGTGAACAAATATTGACACTACTTCCTATCACATTCTGCAAAGAAATATTCAACCAGCCGCAAGAAAAGGACGCTACAGCTTGCGCAAAAATTAACTTAAATAGAAGATCAAAAGTTCTTTCAATTCTGTTGTTAACATATTTCTTGCCAAAAGTGTGTTTAATTTTCTAGTGACACTTTTTGAAAAACCTAACATTTAATATTTTATTCAAATGATTTTGATGTAAATTAGAAAGAGGAATATGAAATGAATAATCCCATAAATAACTCTGCAAGGTAAAATCAGATAACTTAAAACGTTAATAGCGTTAGACTTAAATCTATTTTTTGAATGTATTTATCATACATTTGTAATTCTACATTTTCGAAGTCATAATTGTTGTTCTTGCATATTTCAACTAATAATTTAATTTTTAAGCATTCATTGAAAGGGTAAACTGCAGATAAGTATAAAGTTGATTCTACTAAAGAGATTTTTTTTATGTTCCATACTGTTATTTTTATATTATATTACTTTTTAATAAAACTTTATTCACTATACTTTTCTAATTCTTTAGTACAGCAATTTTAATTTTTATTTTTGCCAAAATTAAAAAAAACAACAACGTAAAATTAAAGTTTTTCAGTGAAATGTCAATGGTATGCCCTGTCTCGTAATTATAATGGGGGAGTTTCCGAAATTTCGCAAGTTATTTTTTTCTGAAAGAACATGCTTCAAAACATAGCAACTGACCATTTTTTTTCATTTTTTGACACAGTTATATATTTTTTATGAATTATTTTAACTGGTGCGCAGATGCTATTCCGAAAAAAAAAAAAAAAAACATCTGCACATGACGTCAGTGGTGCACGTAAGCGCGAAATCTAATTGGTTGTAGTGAGATGACGAAGGTCGTGAAGTCACCGATTCCTGCGATTGGACAACTCAAGTCAAGCAAAATGGTGTTATTATTGGAAAGAGAGCTGTTAGGTGCACCACTGACGTCACAAAAACCACGCCCCGTTTTCAAGGTAGGGCATTTAAAAAAATTAATAAAAAATAAACTGTTGGGAAAATTAAAGTATTTTCCGGGCCCATGTTATTTTTTTTATATCATTCTATCAATTTCAGTAACAAAAGTAGTACTTTTTGACTGAAGGAAACTCTCTCCTTCTCAAATTTAATGATCTAAACATAACCATGAAAAAAGTGCATCAAAAAGATAGCTCGTAAAACCGAAAAGCATCAAAACTGCATACTACGCATGGCATGCATATTTTCATAGCAAGTTTTATCCTCAACGGTTATTTTTTTTATAATAGAAAAAGCATATGGGCACAGAGTCACAAGTTCAAATCATAAAGATCAAACTCTGCTGACCACTGTTAAACTAATTTATTTATGTATAAAAATTAAAGCAGTGGCAAAAACTAAAAAAGTTACAGTTGAAATTAAAAAAACTATTTCCTTCCCTTAGATTTTCTATACCTGTTGCTGGAATTTTTAGGAAAAACCTACTGTGACTCTGAGCTCGTAAAAAACAATTTTTACCACATCCAATTCGTAAAAAAGAATGAAAAATTACATTGTTGAAAGTTACCATTCGTAAAGTTACCATTGTCACAAAGTTACCATTTTTTAAAAATAGATTTGAAATGGAAGGAGAATAGAATAGTTCTTAAAATCTTACGTGCTCGCAAATTAGAAGTTCGTAAAATTAAGTGCAAGCTGTCCAGTGTCCATGCCTATATAACTCGGGATTAAAAGATTGCAATAACTCAGATTAAATCTCGAAAAGGCACAACGTCTGAGCGGTTTTCAACATTGCTTAACATTTTAAAACTCCATTCGCTTCTGTGTGCGTTTCTATTCCGTGCTTCACCCTTCCACCTGTCACTCAAAAGGCAGAGCGATATTTTTTGCTCACAAAATAAGCAGAGACAAGAGAGAAAAAAACCGAGTTAGACGACTGAAACATGCCCGAGGGAGGGAAAAGTATTATTTTCTGTCGACGCGCACTTCTTTGAAAGCATGAATGTGTGCTTTATTTTTTCTCGATTCTCCTTCCTTTCACACATACGGCTTTGTTTCATTTTTAGCCTTTTTTTCTGGTTATGAGAAACATTTTCTTACATTTTTTTTTACCTCTGAAAATCTTTTGAAGAAAAAAAGAAACTTCTTTCATTTACAGTAGAGTAGCCATACGCTGCGGGGAACATAAAAAAAGTATATTGCTGTATGTTACCTTTGCTTCTAAAGTTAAAATTACCTTTCGAAAATTCCAAAAATGGAATATGTTTTTTCGATACGAAGTTTTTTCTACTGGAGTTATAGCTTCCATATCCAACAAAGCACTTACAAGGAAATAGATTAAACGTATTCACTATTAAATATTAATTATGTGTCGAGATTTGCAGAAAATTAAGTAAGAAACACGTATTAGGTTGGTTGAGGGAAGTGGGTCGTTGGATAAGTGGATTACCGCTCCAAAACTAAAGTACGCATATAGTTTTATAGTTTTTTAGATTGATAATATCCCTTTTTATTGGTAATTGCTTTTGCATATATTTGGGCTTTATGGGACTATTTTCTAGATCATGGAACTCATGTCTAAAAATATTTCCAAAAATATTTTTGGGGAATCCAAACAACATTTTTCAAACAAATGAGTCCAGATTAATTTTTACTATTTGCTTTATGTTTCTTAAACTTTAACGTATAGTTTAACCTAAAGTGCATTATTACGGTAAGAGTTTTTGCACAAAGTATTTTTATTAAGTGTCGAAGAGGAGGGGGTCCACGGTCCAATATACTCCGTAAATTTTTAATGCAAAGTGTAAACTGTGACCCCACTATGGGGTAAGTTGGTCCCCACATAATAGTAACAATTTTAAACATGGTTGAAGAAATTTCAATGATGAAATGACTGGTAATTATGAAGACCTAGAGGAAATTGATAATAGTTTAGCTTCAAAAACTTCACAAACTTTTGCAGTTAAATATTTATTTGTAAAGCTACATAAATATAAAGTTTATTTTACACATTTCTATACACGAAATTCTTATTTTACGAACAAAGTTATAACGGCTGTACTAAACTGGAAAGTTGTTTGAACTGTCAGTTGCACCTAGTGGTCATGAAATAATGTGAAATATGTTGGATGGTGAGGACGCAAAATGCTGGTAGTCAGTTTTAATTATGCCTGAAACATACTTATGTATGCAATCATTCAAAAAAGAAAGTTTATTCAAAATTAAGATACTAGAAGCATTGTAAAATTAATTCAAAAATACATTTTAGCTTTTTTCCCTATCTAGGCAGACGGTTAAAGACTAAAATTCTGATCAGGCACAGTTAGACACTGATTAGACACATGTTAATGACATTTTATTTTTTATTTTAAACCTTCACCTTTCTACAGAATTGGCTAAAAACTAAACATATAGAGTCAAAGTAAAAAGCACAAATATAAAAAAAGCTTAATGAGTGATTTTAATAAACCCATCTTTTATACAAAGCCTCAAATTTTAAACTTTTAGCACTAAGACTTTATGTACTAGTATACGGTTTATTCCTTTGCCAATACATACATGAAGCATCAACATTAATAATGACTTCTGCGGTATTATTGTGACTCGTGCAACATGTGGTTTCAAGTTAACAATAATTCAAATATTTCGCCAAGATGAAATTCATCATTCTTCAAGCATGCACTGTTGGGGAATAATCCCTTAAATATTCTGATATTTCCATATGGCATTCTTCCGAATGGAAAATGATTTTTCCTATTCTTCTTCAGAATTCTGAATCTAAAATTGAATTCTCCTTCCGCGTTATTTGTGTGGGTAAGGATTGAATAGATTAAAGTCCGTACTCCCATCCTGTTTTATTCTACCGCGAGACATATTCCAGAATGGAATCTTTTCCCCCACAACAAAATCGAATGTCACTTCGAAAAATATTTACTTTGAAACATTCCGAATTATTTCAAACTTGGGCTACTAATAAGGCAAATTGTTTCATGTTTAGAAAGAAATACTTGTTTCAAATCTATTATTAAATTCTGTGATTTTTTTTCTTCTTCTTTTATAATCAAATAAATTTTCGAACAGATTGGTAGACCTCATGTATGCTTCTTTGTGATTGAAAATAATAAATGTTGTTACTTATAACTCTTCAGATGCCTTATGAAACCATTATTGTATTTTACATTCGACCAGATCATTGTTTATCATTGGCAATAAGGATCAAACTATACAAAACACGTCAATGCGTCTTTGGTTTTGGAAGCTATGTGTAAAAGTAATGTATCATAAAAAAAACAGAAATAAATGATTTTTTGACGAAAAAACAGTTTATAGACAGTGGGTCAATTTTCGTCAGCAGCCGGTACCATAAGCTTGATAAAGAAATAAGGTAGATCTGACCTGTTAAGAGAAACGGGCAAGAGAAATAATATAGATGATGATAAAAGAGATTTTAAATAGAATGGGATGTTATTTTTATTATAATCAAAATTTGAACTGCCTCACTCTAAAATGAAACAGCGTACATGCACCCTTTAAATTGCAGTATGTTAAAATGTGTCTTTCCTCCGGACGAATTGCATCGCAGCGATGGCAAATATGGGGTAGAAGGCCATTTAAAAGTCAAATATTTCTTCGGAAATCGATTCATCACTTTATACTGCCACACTATGTGCAGTTAGAAAGTGATCCCTCGTCCATTTTGGGTTATTTTGGGAAGCCATTGCTTTGAGTAAAAAGGAAAATTCTTTTACGAAATTCGAAATCTGTGGAATGCTATTATTCTTTTCCAAGACCTGATGTTCTGGGCATATGCAGCTTGAGTTTGTGGATTTCCTTAGCGCTGTCGTAATGGAAAAATGTGTGCAAAAACTATGCAAAATATTTTGCCCTTTCATTTAACGATGTGTGATTCAATTTTTGTACCACCAAGCGTTGTTTATTGTTGTCGATTGTGTGGATAAAAAAATCATTTTTAGTTTAGTGTGATTTCACTACAACACTACATTTATCCCCTGAAAACTGAACTAAAGTAAACCTCTTTTGCTTTCTACCTATGACCTAAACTGGGGTAAAATAGAGAAAAAATGTCTGATGTCGCGCAGGGCTCAACTTTTACTTACATAGTGAGACCGTCCTGGTGAAACGAATTTTAGTGTAATTGCAAAATATACGTTTTTCCTCAATGCTTTAAACGAAATTGAGATAAAATGGGATAAAAATTGCAAACTTTGGGCAAAGTGGAATTTCAGCATGAAACACTACATTTGCTCTGGGATTAAGAAATCACCCTGAAAAAGCAGAAATCCGTAATTCCTCCATGCCTAGAACATTTTTTAAAAAAAGCATAGAGCATAGGCATCAAACATTGTGCAATGCTCAACTTTTTTTTTTTACCCTAGTTGACCCTTCTTAATTAGTTATTACATTGATCAACAGCTCAAATTGAGAATTATAATCTCAAAAATTTATGTACTGAGCTCTTAAATTCCTAGATTTAAACTTTAGAGTATTTTTCAAATGATTTTAACTTTTATCAACCTAATACTATGTAAGCAATTTTAATATTTTATCAGCTTAATGTTTTTATTCAACACCTTTGATTAAAATTGAAATGTATTTCAAAAAAATTGTGTACGAAATAATATACATTTTCTCGTATACATGACGAATCCATCCACCTCTCAACAGTTTTCAGATGATGACCCGCCCATTATTCCGTCGTCCAATCAAAGCAGATGTTAATCTGGAAGGTCAACGCTTTCCCTTACTAATGATTAAACCCCTCAACTATGCGCATCTAATCAGCAATAATACCCCTTTCAACTCCTAACGACTCTGAATTCCTAATCATGGTTCTATATTCCCGAAACCCCTTGGGTTTCCTCAGATAACAATAAACGACACCAAATGAGATTTGATAAGCATGAAATCGAATTTCATGCTGCATGTGCGTACGTGCGAATTCCAATCATGCTTCTACTTTAATCCGTCGAGATGGCTGCTCCAAGACCTGCTGAAACGGACTCAATAATTAGATTTTTGATTGCCAAAGTGGCTTATGTGCTTTGTTGTTAATAATTGGATCCCAGGGTGTTTTCCTTAATCAATTACTGTAATTTTCCTTTCATCAAGTCTACGAGAAAAATTAAAAGCTAGTGTTACAACGTCAAATAATTTCAAATCCGTTTTGGATTATTTGCGAAACAGTTAAGCCTTCACAGGGTGGAATATTTAGGCTTCCTTTTCTGAACTAATGAATTTTATATGTATGTAAATACTTTTTTACTTTAAAAACATATTAAACTTATTTCTTTCCGGTATTATTCTCGGCAAAAATATTAAATAAAAGTCGCGTTGTAAAGTTTAAATTCCAAACAGTAAAGATTCGAGATATTATCATCCTGATCGCTACTGTACTTTTAAAAACTGTTTTGCATCTGTTAATTTTGCTAATGGAGAATGGTGTACCATTTATACGAAGTTATTCTTCATTTCGAAAGCTTTGTTCTACCAAAATTAGATGTTGTTCTACATCAAAATGTTTTTTTTCTTCTTCTTTTAACACGACATTAACTACAAAAGCCCACCACCATGTCAAGTGGTCAGAGGAGTCTGACCGTGATGCGGTGACTTCGGGTTCGAATCCCAACTCAGGCATGGATGTACTTTCATGCTACCCTGTCCTTGTCCTTCCTCTGTTTGAATGACTGTGCGGTGAAAGGCTGATTGTGTGCGTGCCCTTTTAACGGGTTTTATGGCATGTGTGTTGAGCTAAATCGACTTCCACCTTAAAGGTGCTAGTAAAAACGGAAGCCGTACATATTCCTCCTTAAATCGGGTGGATGTGCCGATTCGACCTCGCGTACCCGAGTGGTGTCAGAAACAAAACCAGCAACTACTAAAGTATGAAAGAGCTGTATGTGCTTCAGGGTTACTGAAAAGTCAGTTAAATTATATAGAATTCCTCTTTCATTGCAGAAAAACAGGAAGGGACAACCGTCAAACTTCATGCATGTTTTTTCAATGCATTCAGTTTTAGTCAATCACCTTTTTTAAAAATGATGAGTCCTGTTTGGTTTTTTTATGTATATTTTTTTTTCCTTTATCCGACCATACGTAAATATATACCTACGAATATGTGGGCTGAAAAACTATCCGTTTTTCGAGCATCCCCGAGCTCATTAGCACTAGTTTTCTCGTAACGTTCTGTATCTATACGTATGTATGAACACTGCAAAAAATGAACTGCTGTTTTTACTGTATAATCCTGGCAGCCGATGTTCCAATTTCAAACTATCAAATTCAGAGTAATAAACTGTAAAACTAGCAATTTTACAGTTTATCACCATAAAATACAGCTGTATTATACTGTAAAAACAACAGTATGCTACTGGCAGCAGAGGTTCTAGTTTAATACTGTAAAATTAGCAATTTTACAGTTTATTATTATAAAATTAGCTGCATTATACTGTAAAGACAACATTCATTTTTACAGTGTATTTATTTCGCATAATTCAAAAGCAGGATGCTGAAGAAGACAAATATCCTTTAAATTGCTATTGTAGGTTCGAAAAGAGGTCTTTTCATGATTCTTGTACCAAATCGGCGTTAGTTTTAATGCGGAATGCCCTGTAAAAAAAGCAGTATTGCTATAAAATTTCTAGGACGCAGTATGGGCTTGTAGTAACGATAGATCTTATTCTCAAGTATCACTGCCAATGTTACGTAAGAAAAGTTTCCTAACTAAATAAATTTATAAAATCCCAGTTTCATACAAAGATTTTTCTTTTCTTAATAATACCTATTTCTAATGGTATTATAAGAGAATCAAAGTTAAGATTGGCAATATCTTCAATACAATGCAAAATACAACAACTACACTTGATCCCGCTTAGTAGAATATCGGTTAAAAGAAATATCCCGCTTAATATAGTACAGTTTCAATGTACCAAACCGTTGTAATGCTGTATTTTAATGCGATAATGTTCGTCTTGCACGTTCCATTTAGCTTCTGTTGATGTACATTTAGATGTCAGACGCGAACATACAACATCACCTTTGTTCCTTTGTTTACTAAAGCAAGTGACATTCTCCTACTTTGCTTTTATATTCATAAGAAAGTATCTAAAGTTCATGTATTTAAGAAATATGCTTTCTATGACACGTACATGAGTACAAAAACCAGTTATTTTGAGTTTTTAAGAAACATTGAATACTCGAAAAACGTAAAAGAAAGTACTGTGGAGTCTACATCAGAATTTGTCCTTTTTTTTATCAAGTATCTATCATTTTACGTGTTATGTAGGAAAAATATTTTAAATTGTCGTCATAATGTGTGAGCAAAATTCATTCAAAATTCATTTCGAGGTAACTAAGACGGAACTTAAGGTTGAACTATAAGTGGGAAGTTTTTCATGAGTACAGTATTTCCTTCACTTTCATACAAGGAAATAAAAACAGACAACAAATGACATCTGCCCTGTCATGACAAACCCTGTAAAATCCACTAATGTTAACTTCAAGTAGTACACTCGACGTAGGCGTCCATTAAAAGACGTCTGAGGGCCATGTTCCACATCAGCGTAAAACGCGACCGAAACTGAAGGCAGAAACCGAAAATCCGGGTACTTTCCATAGGAACACCATTGAATCCATTTTACGCTTCTGCCTAATTTTTCTGCTTTACGTCGATGTGGAGCATGGCCCTAAGTCATTTTTCTACCTTTCCACCGTTCGTGGAGTCATTTATTGGAAAAGTTCGGAAATAATATGCACAATATTATAAGAGAGCTTCAAGGTATAAGAAAAATGAGTATTTCATACTTGATAATGGATGTTTTACTTCATTCCAAAGTAATTTAACCTGGAATGAGAGGAAAACATTGGCAGCAGAAATGAAGCGTATTGGCACGGCTCCAGATTCACCTTGACAACCATCGTCACGTGGTTTCCGCAACAAGCGATGAAACACAAAACCCATTCTCACATTGTTCCTTCTCCAGAAGTATAAGATTTAGTGTACGGATGGAAACGTAAATTATGCCTGAAGCTATTAAGTACTTTTATTGGGGCTTGAGCATGCATAACAGAAATTACTAAAGAAATTTCTGTATGTGCAATAATGCCAATTTTTTTTGACAAATAGGCTACTGGACAGTTTGAACGTAGCTTGTATCTGTTTCATGCATTGAACTAAAAATAACTTCCATTCATATTCCATGCACTCTTGTGCACTATGAATGTATCAGTGCATTTCTATCAAAATAAAAATACATGAAATTATTACTATTGTAATCGAAAGCTTGATAAATAAGTATATTTACAATCTTCAAACCAGGAATCACTTAGAGACAGAGAGAGAGTACTGTGATATAGGGAGTACGTTTCCGATCCTTTTGTGTAAAGACAATTCTTAGTTCAGCTAGTACGATTGTGGAAGAAAGACAATTTAATTTTTCTATTTCATTTCATTTCAACCGATTTATACGAATCGATTTGTATTTACCTACAAATGATATTTGTAATGATGAAAATAGAGGAGTAAAATTAGTACACGTACTTGAAAAATTGGGTTACACTCAAAATTTGAAACAAGTTATGGTCTCGCTCTGCTCAGTTGTTGACTTCCGATGGGCTGAATCTTAAACGATTCTATTTGTTAAAATATGGGTAAGGCAAGCCAATTTTTGCTGCTGATAACTCCTGTTAGCGTTGTGTCAATCTAAAACTGTCTCTTCCGTTCACTATACATACTTAAGATCGTCCAAGGTCAAACGTATTTTTACCAAATCCATTTCCCTACTGTCTGATTTCCTTAGTTAAAACCTTGAGCGTGAATATGCAAGCATCAGCTCTGATCTTACCAAAATAGGGGTGATAGGTAAGATAAAAATAAGGGGAAGAATAATAAGAAGTATTTTGAGCCATATCATACAACGTAGAACGATGGTAATTTCAAATGCAGTTTAGCTGAATGTGTCAAAAGGATAGCAAACGCAAATTTTAAATTGAAAACTTCAGAAAATTCCCACTCAAAACCCATCACCCCTTTTTTAAGTGGAATGGTTTGCGAGTGCTAGGCGCAGCTTTCACAGACGGACAGTACGTGAAATTTGTTGAATAAAGGAAATGGTAAGCAGAAAACATCGACAGTATTGTTGAATTGACTCAGAGTTTACAAGATATTGGCGTGCAAGACAGTTTTTGGAGCAGTCTTTCTTCTTCCTTTGAATTTTCTTGAACGTGCATTTTTATGATATTCTTATTTTACTTTTCTCTGTTATTTTATTTGCTTCACCAGTGCAAGTAAATAAGAAAAACTTTTATGCCTAGTTTTGTAGTGTCTTGATAATATAATGCTGGCATTCAGAAAAATAAACTGTAATTCTCGGTGTTTATAAGTACCGTTCAAGTATAAGGAGAGGGTGACGTGTAACTTCTTCTGCAATAACTAAATAAAGTTTACTGAATTTCTTGTCAGATTAACTATTTTGGAAAAATAATTTACTCCAAAATATAACTAGATGGCATCAGGAAAAAGTAAAATAGTTTCAAAAATAATTCAAAAAAGAAAGTATATAAATCTATAATTTATATTAATCGTGTGAAAGGATTCATTTTATGACTTGGTTACTGCTTTGTTTGTTATGATAATTTTTTTAAGCACCAAATCTAAAAAACAATACCTTCTTCGGATGAAAAATAACTTCGGAAGAAAAGATCTGGAAAAAAGAGCTTTTAGAAGCAATATGCTATTTTTTGACTTACGTTAAAAATTTAAGAGAAGACAAAATCCTTGATTGAAATGAAAGTTAATCTCATCTCATTGATTTTTTTCTTCTTTTTTTAGAAAATACACGATTGTAAAAGAAAATTAAATTCCCTTTCTGTTATTTTAGCTTACTTAAAATAAAATGAAGCATTAAGTATGTTTTTCGCTCGTTTTGAAATAAATGCTGGAATGTTATTTCAAACTAAAATCGATATTAAAAGGAGTAGAAAATAAGAAAAGAAAATCAACTTATGAGAAAGATAGAATGACAACGACATTTTGAGATTAGCTCTGACTAGGAGCAAAAAAGATCAGGTTTTAATTAACCCTGAATCTATCTTAGCTCTTCATCTAATATTTTGATATACAATATTCCTTAAGCAGTTTACCCAGTCCTTTTATTTTCCAAAATACCTTTTTTTTAAACATAATGACCTAAAAATGTACTTCTTTATTTATTGATAATCATTCTGATACATTTTTAATTACTTCTATTGACTAATGGACTCATTCTCTCATGCTTGCTCATTTATTTATGTCTATTACGGAAACAATTAAGTGTTATAAAAAAATATAAGTTCAAAGATAATATAAAGTTTGATTGTTGCAACACACTTCGGAAGGTGTTAATCTAAAAGTCATGTAAACACTAACTATGTACTACTGCGAATTCAGTGGAGTTCAAACCCCTATTAAATCTTGACTTTATTGATATAAAACTCCATGAAAATGCATTTTATTCTTCTACCCTTTCAGCTTTATTAGCAATAACAAAACTATTTTGCTAATTTTTTAAAGAAGTACCGTAAACTTCCAAGAATACGCCTGAAAGGATGTCAAGATAACCACTATTTTATAAAAAAAAAAAAATAGGCAGAAAAGATACTGGTGTATGCAATAATAAAAAATAGTTAATAACACAGCGCATACATTTAAAATATAGCGAAAAATAGTAACATTGAATGTAAAAAATATCTTTAAAAGCAAAAAACGACCAATAACGAAATCGCGTTTTTCTACATTCAGTGAACCATTACCGTAAAATGGGGTGTATAGGAACAGCGGGGTCAATCGGAACAAAACTTCCAGACCGTACAAAGAAATTCTTCATAAATATACTATTGGGTATTTTTCGCCATTAATTTTTTCTTTAGAAAGGTAAGATCATAGGAAGTAGGAAAAAATTACTTTTGTATATCTGGCAACGCTACTGGCTTCTAAGGAGGGCTGTACGTGGAATGCTAGAAAACATCACATTTTCATAGACTGCAAAACTTCATATGCAAGAACAAACCTTTTTATATTTTAAACCTAAGAGTGGTATGTTTCAATTATACATGTATCTGAACAACAGAATACCACATTAGAATTTACATTTTTTATAAATTGTGTCATAAAAATGAAGAATTCTGAAAAATGGCATAGGAAAAAAAATTGCGGGGTGAATCGGAACACTTTGTTCTGTTGTTCCAATTCAAACTTATCTGAAGGAAACTGTTTGAAAAATCAAGATTCTAACCCCAATTCCTCTAATCAAGACAAGGACAAGGATTTATTACTGTTTATCCCTTCTCGTGAGCAACTAGATCTTAGAATGGCAAAAAGTTGCAGATTTCATAAGAATTTTTCTCCAGGAGACTTCTTTTTATTTAAAATACGATTGGGAAAGTCATATAGACTTTATATAGCAAAAGTCCACCACACAGACAGTGATGAATGGGGGAAAAAATCTTTCAGGACAATCCCCGAAACCCAGAGATTTTAAGAAACTAAAGAAAAGGCAGAGATCATCCCAGAAGATGCTATGAAAAAACTTAAGCCAAGTCACAATTACTAGTTTTAGGGACAAGTACATATTTGTGGACGACATGAGTGACTTCCATTCGTGTTAAATCTTTGTATTTCAATTCAAAAGCATTTCTTAAAATTACTTTTCATTTTTCATAAGTTCAAAATTATTTTGAATTCTGACAAATTATAAACGTTTACTGATATTGAAATTATACTTTTTTTTGACAGTAATTATCTGTTCTTGTTTTCCCCCATCAATATTACTCATGTTTGTGAGACTTATTGTAGGTTTCATGGAAAAAAATAAAAATTTTAACATGTGTTCCGATTGACCCCTATGAGCGGGGTGATTCGGAACACCCATAATTTCCTATATATTTTAATAATAACTGTTCAAAATGTTTTGTGTTTGCTTAGAATATCAAAAGTAAAGCATGACCGAATTTTTTACCCAGAAAATCAAATTGAAAAAAAATCTTTTAACTGCTTTTTTTATGATCAAAGCTGAAAAGTGTTCCGATTCACCCCATTTTACGGTACCATAAAAAATAAAAACGAAAGTGTAAAAGACCCATCTGATAATCCGAATCGCAAATAATCGCATTTTGCTGTACTTTCGTTTCGCGTTTTCCTCCAAAAAAAAAATTAAATTTTGCAGCATAATGCAGCAATCAAAGCTTAGCAGCACTACAAGCAAGAAAACCAAAATAGAAACAGCACTAGGCAAAACTATAAATGGTTAGAGAGGTCAAAGAAGAAGAGCCAACTTCTTTGATCGATTCCGAGCATCAGTGACAGGTGGCCCGGGTGCATCGATTTTTTGCATTACGAGGCTCCGGCTGAACCACCCTTTTCTTCCCCAATCGAGAGATCTTTTTACTCAAGTATGCTGCCGGAAAAATATCCGCATTCCCATTGTTGTTTCTGCCCCTGATCTATTGGTTTTCCTTGCCGGAAGACTGCCTCCAAGATCTGAGTTTTCTTTTTACCCTGCTTATTATGCTATGGAAACTAGAGTAGTTATCTTTTTCCATTCAATTTCTGGTAATTAGTAAGACAAGTTTGGGCCGTGGTAGCCCGATCGGTAAAGCGTCAAACTCGTAACCGGGGGGTTCCGGGTTCGATTCTTGCCGATCAAAGATCCACCATCGTTACTAATGGTAGCTGGGCGACGTTCAATAAGGGCCGTGGTCACAAAGTCCTCCAAGTGAAACGATACCTTTGGGGGTACTAGACCAGGGGTTTGCTCGACCCTTGGTCTGGTTCAAAAGAACAGAGTGCTCTTCAAGGTCCCATCCCGCTTAAACCAAGAGTTGCTGTAGGTACGGGGACCCTGGAGTGTGTGAAGTAAGATAAGTTTTATTCAAGGATAGAGGAGTTCAGTTTAGTGCTTCATGTGTTTAAGAGAAGGAGAGACCGGCGGGCATTCTAGTTAAGAATATAGTAATGGCAACACCTGGAAAAAAAACGCTAACTGTTTTATTCACCGCCAACCCTAATCCCGCGTCAGACAGCCAAACCACCGGTCAAAACTTTCTTCAACTAATAAGAAGACAGTCGAAACCTCAAATCAAAATCAAAGACTTGAATCTCAGGTTCTTAGTCTGACCGAGGCTCAAATAATATGGTGAATCAAACCGTAACCCTTGGATTACGATTCGATTTCTTCGTTAATGTTGGTTACGATCAAACCTGCTGCACTGTAAGTCTGCTGCACTGTAAAAAATGAATGTTTTTTTCCCAGTATAATACAGCTTACAAAATGAGTAAAGAAAGTTCAAGCGAACTTTTAAATGGTGATTAATGGAAATTTTAGTCTCGCTTAAAGGCTTGTTTTATTTACCTGGCGGATTATTTTACATTTTATCAAAAGACTAGCTGCGTGGCCCGGCGTTGCACGGGCTTTAATAGAAAGAAGGCAGTTTGAGAAAACTACTCGTCGCCAAGGTGACTCGCCTTTAAAGTAGCGAGGATAGTTTCAAAAAAATACTCGCCGCCAAGGCGGCTCGCCTTTAAAGTGTCCAGGAAGGTTTCAAAATAGACTCATTTGAAGCCAACGTATATATGTGCTACATAAGGAAAAAAAAGTTAAAAGAATAATTAAACACTACGCAATATAAAAATACTATGCAATTAAATTATGTGTTTAGTACCAATGATAAAAAGTAGTAAAAACGTTACAAAAATATAACGAATCATATTATTTACTTAGATTAGTAACTATCTTAAATCATTAAAAAAAAGAAGGTTTGACTCATTTGAAACCTACTTACCTACTTATTACATAAGAAAAAAAAGTCAAAAGAATAAGAAAACAATAGCAGTACGAAACAAAAACTATTGAAACTATTTTGAAAGTTAAAAGACACGTTTGTTGTCAAATATCAAATTGCTACATTATGTCACAGTTAAATATTAAAGGCTAAAATCTTTGAAATTGTACCGAACTGAAAGGAATTATTTGCCTTGTTATAATCATCATAGGATGGCCTAGAAACGCCATAAAATAAAATGCTTTTAATAAACGAAATGAAGAAAAGGACACCAACAATGAATTTAAAAGATATCGGCATAGCAACGCAATAAAACGTTAATAATTTGATCAGAAAAGAGGTTTTCGAACTCAAAGTTCAAACGCTTGTAACTTTTTTTCTAGTGGAGATAAAAGCTTGGTTCTTCGACTGTAAGTCGAATTAATTCTGGGGTTAAAAATATCGCTCTATCCAATGGCGTAAAAATCAAAACTGTGGAATAATTAGTTTATTTTTTATTGATGGTTTTAATGAACCAAGTATTGCAAGAAATCGGGTGAAGCCTTGCAAAAGGCAAGTTTAAAAATTGAATAACTCGTGCTGTGTTTAAGTTAGAGAATCGAAACAAACTGCATAGGACGGACAAAATTTTTCTGCTTCCAACGATATATAACATTAATATGTGAAAGTAATTTTTAACCCCAGTATTCGGCGATTTACGTGAAAATTTGCCTTGAATTCGAATAAAAAACGAATCGCTAATCGAATCTTTTCAAACTATAGCCTAAAGTCTTTCTGGATAAATGGACTATTCAACAAAAAAAGAATTTTTCAAATCGAACCAGTAGTTCCTGAGATTAGCGCGTTCAAACAAACAAACAAACAAACAAACTCTACAGCTTTATCTTTACTAATATATAAAGCTGTAGAGTTTGTTTGTTTGTTTGTTTGTTTGAACGCGCTAATCTCAGGAACTACTGGTTCGATTTGAAAAATTCTTTTTGTGTTGAATAGTCCATTTATCCAGAAAGACTTTAGGCTATAGTTTGAAAAGATTCGATAAGCGATTCGTTTTTTATTCGAATTCAAGGCAATTTTCTCATAAATCGCCGAATACTGGGGTTAAAAATTACTTGCACATATTAATGTTATATATCGTTGGAAGCAGAAAAATTTTGTCCGTCCTATGCAGTTTGTTCCGATTCTCTAACTTAAACACAGCACGAGTTATTCAATTTTTAAACTTGCCTTTTGCAAGGCTTCACCCGATTTCTTGCAATACTTGGTTCATTAAAACCATCAATAAAAAATAAACTAATTATTCCACAGTTTTGATTTTTACGCCATTGGATAGAGCGATATTTTTAACCCCAGAATTGATTCGACTTACAGTCGAAGAACCAAGCTTTTATCTCCACTAGAAAAAAAGTTACAAGCGTTTGAACTTTGAGTTCGAAAACCTCTTTCCTGATCAAACTATTAAAGTTTTATTGCGTTGCTATGGCGACATCTTTTAAATTCATTGTTGGTGTCCTTTTCTTCATTTCGTTTCTTAAAAGCATTTCATTTTACGGCGTTTCAACAAGGCAAATAATGCGATCGTCCGTGTTTCACTTGAATTCCTGCATACTTAATGGCTTATATTTTTTTTCTGGTACCATTTTGAAAATGTGTTTCAAATTAAATTGTAATTCATGTTTTTAGCAGGGATTTTTTTTGGCTGCGATCTAAATATTAAAACAACTTTTTTGTTTGGAATTTTGCAATTAATGTTACAGGAAGAGAGCGGTTTGGAAATATTTGTTTTTGGTAGGGAATTGTATTTGTTTATTAGGGAGAGAGTTAAATATGTGCTACTTGACATTGTTTTTATTCCTGAGGAAGCATGTGCAAATAATGCGATTGACTTTTTTATGCGGGAAAGTTTTTTAGCGAGCCGCTTTAGCGGGGAGTAGTTTTTTGAAACCGGTTTCGCTAAAACTTTCCTCCCTCCTTTAAATGCGAGCCGCCTTGGCGGCGAGTAATTTGTTTTAAGTTTCCTCACTACTTTAAAGGCGAGCCGCCTCGGCGGCGAGTAGTTTGCCGAAACTTTCCTCGCTACTTTAAAGGCGAGCTGCCTTGGCGGTTATATATCATTACTGAAACTTTCCTCGCTACTTTAAAGGCGAGCTGCCTTGGCGGTTATATATCATTATATACCGCCTTGACGGCGAGTAGTTTATTTAAATTTTCATCACTACTTTAAAGCCCGTGCAACGCCGGGCCCCACAGCTAGTATATTAGTAAAGATTTAAGCTTCTTTTGTTGCCGACTTTTGGTATCTCGGTACAAAGGGAAAATCTATTCCAAGAATTTTCCAAAGTGTGTTGCGCAAGTTTGGGAATGTATTTCACTATTTTTCAATAATTTAGCTTGGCGTGGTGGGCAAGTTTTCGAAGAATATTCTTTTCATTTTGGTTGCATTGACGAAGACGAATAATACTAGTACATTGTAAAAAATGAATGTTGTTTTTACAGTATAATACAGCCAATTTTACAGTAAAAAACTGTAAAATTGCAATTTTTGCAGTACTAAATAGTAAAATTGCTACTTTTACAGTACTAAATTGTAAAATTGCTAATTTTGTAAAAATAAACTGTAAAATTGCTAATTTAACAGTTTATTACTGTGCATTTTAGTTTTGAACTAGAACCTCTGCTGCCAGTACTATTCAGTTCA